>ML108826.1:2395-26628 GCA_003697995.1 Taxidea taxus jeffersonii | reverse complement strand
ACAGAATTTCCAAGATTTTCCCATTGCTGTATTTCATCCCCAAGTGGCTCTGTATATCTCCTAATCTCCATCTCCCTTACTCTCTCATCCCATAAAATTCTTAGAATGTGCCCTCTGGAGTTCTGATTTTAGTTGAATACATCAACGTCCAGTATCCGATAATACATTGTCTAGCCTTTCTTGCAACAGTGATTATCATGCAACTAACTTTAACCAAATGTGATATAAATGGATCTGTTATGTGGGATTTCCAGTCCCATGTTGAAGTTGAACCGAGCTAACTAGTTGAAGAGAACTAACACAGTTGAAAGAGTTCCCTTCACAGGAGACTGACTTTTCCTTTTCCAGCTTGAATGAAAACATATTTGCAGGATTTGGTCTTATCCACGATTAGGTGAAATTGAGAGTGAGAAACCTGTGGCAGGAGAGCAGAGTGTAAATATGCAAACTTGAATCTCCAAGGATATTTTGATTATCTCTCTCTAGACTTGTTTTACATGAGCTATGCATAAGCTTTCATAAATTTAGTTTATATATGGTTTCCTCTGTCATGTGCAGAGGAAACTGACTGATACACCTCCTAAACCTGCTCCTTCAGTCTTCCTTTTATCAGTACATAGCAAATGTCATCTAGTGGCTTGGACCCAAACCCTTGAAGACACCCCTAATTCTTTTTCTCATAGCCTTCTGCTAATATATCAAAAGTCCTCTAGGTTCTACCATCAAAATATATCCAGAGTCTGACTACTTACCATCCCTACTCTATTAATCATGATTTAAGCAACACGTAAGTTGGCTAATGTATCTTTCCAAAGAACATTTGGTTTTGTTGGTTTTCTCTGTTGTTTCTCTTTTCTTTTAAATTTTATTGATTTCTGTGTCTTTATTATCTCATTCCTTCCCCCTTGCTTTATGTTTAACTATCCTTCATCCAGTTTCTGAAGGTGAAAACAGTAGGGAAAGAAATTAATTTTCCTTCTGCACTTCTGAGTTCTTAGCTGAGATGTCTGTAATAAAAGATTAACACAGCAAAAATAAACAGAAGTTTTTAACGTGTATTTTTTATAAATACGAGGAAGATAAGTGATAAGTCAATCTTCCCTGGTTGATAAAACTCCTAGGGAGGGGGTTTATGACAATTGAGTTCCTTTTGGAGGATTGGTCTTTAGGCAGATAAAGGGACTCCAGAGAAAGCTTTTCCATGCATTTACTGGTTTTCAAATGCTTACAGCTCAAAATAATCAGTATGCCAAAGAGGTATATTTTAGGGCGGTATATTCTGCTACATTTCCCAACTTAGTTTACAGATTTGATATCTTCTTTTCTAATAAGAATATTTATGGCATAATTTTTATTCTAAGTGCTGCTTTAACTGCTATCCTCAAACTTTGATGTGTTATATTTTTATTTATATTTAATTCAAAATATACTTTAATGTCCCTGAAGCATTCTGCTTTTTTAGAATATGCTATCTACCCTCCAAATATTTGGGGATTTTCTAAATATTTTTCTGTTATTTATTTCTATTTTATGTCTATTATGGTGGGTCTTATTCCAGATAAATGAAATAAGCATAGTTCACCCTATCTCCCCTACTTATTACACTTTATATAAAACTTGGGCATAATGAATGAAGTAGCAATTTGAGGACTCTGAAAGGAAAATAATAGCAAAAGTATTTTTTAGTGAATCAGGACTGATAGTAAGTTGTCACTGAAGTGACAATGAAACCAAAACCATGAAATCTTGGTCAGTTCTTGAAGCCTATATAGTCCATGAGGTTGATTGCCAGATAAAATAAAAATTTCAACATTATCCATAATATTTAAATAAGACCCCAAATATCATAATACAATGTTCAAAATGTTCAGAGTAAAATTCAAAATTATTCAACATAAGAAGAACCAGGAAAATCACAACTTACATGGAAAAGATGATCCATGGACCCCAATGCCAAGAAGTTGGAATTTTCTAAAAACACATTAAATTAGCTCTTATAACACCAGTGGAAAGATATGTGACTTTTTATTGTTGGTGTTATTCTTGATCCCTTCTTCTGGGTTGAATAGTATCTCCCCAAATTCACAACCACCTGGAGCCTGAAAATGTGACCTTATTTGTAGATAAGTTCTTTGTAGATGCAATCAAGTTATGATGAGGTCATACTAGATTAGTTTGGATGCAAAAACCAATGACTATTGTTCTTTTAAGACGATTTGGCAACAGACACAGGCAGGTGGTGAATAAGCCATGGGAAGACAGAGGCAGAGATTGGGTTGAAGCCAAGGAATGCCAAGCCCTGGCAGTAACCATCATAGAAGAGGAAAGGAAGAATTCTTTTCTAGAGACTTCCAAGGAAGCATGGCCCTGCCAACAACTTGATTTTAGGTAATTAGCCTCCAGAACTGCAAACGAATGCATTTCTGTTTTCTTAAGCCACTAAGTTTGTGGTACTTTGTTACTATAGCTTTGGAAAACTAATATACTGAGTAAAGTGATAGCTGCTAAATTTCTCCACTGTAAGGTTACTGTGCTTCCGTTGTTACAGGCAAGTCACTAAATCCAGCCTAGACTCAAGGAGAAGGGAATTAAACTTTACTGTTTGGAAGGAGGAGTAGCAGTGCATTTGAGAACCCATGGTAAAAACCTTAGCAAGTTTTAATAAATACTTTTGGGAAAATATTTTGAAGCTTGGCAAGCATTCTTTTTTTTTTTTTTTTAAGATTTTATTTATTTATTTGAGAGAGGGAGAGAGCACAGGTAGGGTGAGTGTCAGAGGGAGAAGCAGACTCCCCACTGAGCAGGGAGCCCGATGTGGAACTGGATGCTGGGACTCCTCCTGGGACTCTCATATCATGGCCTGAGCCAAAGGCAGATGCTTATTGACTGAGCCACCCAGGCACCCACATATTCTTTTTCTTAAAAGTTTTACTTACTAGTTTTAGCATTCATTGCTGACTTTGCTGCATACAGTCCATTCCTTCTACATTTAATCATTGGAATTTTCTGTAAAGAGATTTGTTCCTTCTCCCCATTTATTTATTTATTTAGTGTGGGTATATGAACATTTATTATATTTTTGGGGTTTACAATTTAGTGTGATCTTCATTTATTGTGTTGCAGAAATTGTTCCGGGTTTGGCTATTGGGAATTCTTTCTGTTTCACTTCTGTGTCCCTTTGACGGGGGTTCCTACTCAATGTCCTTTCCTTGAGCCCTTTCTTACTTTCTTATACTCTAAGATGCTCTCAGATCATCTTGTATTTTCTCAGTTTCAGCTTTACAGCAAGTCTTTTCTTCAGGGAGCTTCAGTTCTTTTTAGAATTAGGTATTTAGAAATCAAGATCTGGGTGTGAGGTGTGCTTATTGTTACTGGATGTCAGTTTTTAGGTCCTTAGCTGACAAAGCTAGAAAATACCTGTATGTTTGTATGGATATACATATCTACATCAATGAATCTACTTGTATGTATATATTAACATAAACAGAAATTCATACTGATATTTCTGAAACTCAGCTAGCACCATAAGATTCATTCTAGCTTTTCTTCCTTGCTTATTTGTAACTTCTTTCTCTGGCAGTGAGAAATGAGGTCCCATTATGTACAATTTATTTTATTGTATGTTCAAACTTACGTACATGTAAAGTAGTTCGGTTTTTTTAAATATTTTATTATTTATTTATATATTATCTCTGCTGAGCAGAGAGCCCAATGCAGGGCTTGATCCCAGGACCCGAGACCATGATCTGAGCCAAAGGCAGAGGCTTTACCCATTGAGCCACCCAGGCGCCCCAACATGTAAAGTAGTTTTAGAATTACTTATCCAAATCCCTACAACAGACCAATATACCAACAAAACAGCAGTGATTATATACAGCTCTTGTTGTCCTTGGCCTCAATATCTAATCAAAACATTGTTTTAAAGCTATTTATGTTGACTTTTTTTTCTTATCCCCTTCAGTGAGATTATGCCATGCATTTGTAATCTAGTAAAGTTTTTTTTTTGGTCACATATTCTACTTTTTGTCATATATTCTATTCTGCGATTTCCTGACATCTTGGCTTATTTTTTAATATTTGCAAACTGGGAAGTTCAGTCTTTGTTGTGAATAATTCTGTGTGTCTAACAAAGGCATATAGTCCTGTATCTAACATCATAGAACTATGTTAAAAAACTCCATCACTGTGGAATTCTCTTCTGCAGACTCTCTTTAAAGACAACTTCTCCATCTATTACTAACCTCTAGTACCTGTTCTCTATCCCTGAAGTTTTACCTTTTCCAGCATGATCATATGGTAACTCTATATTCAGTCTTCTGTGCAATTGACTGTTTTTCAAAGTGATCATGCCATTTTATATACTAACAAGCAGTGTTTGTGGATTCTGATTTCTCCACATCCTCACCAATGTTTTTATTGTCTGTTATTTTGATTATAATCATTCTAGTGGGTGTGAAGTGCTCCTCTTTTTAGTTTCGATTTGCATTTTCCTAATGACAAATGAGATTGAATCTCTTTTCATGTGTATATTGGACATTTATATATCTTCTTTGAATAAGTGTTTTTTTCAATTCCTTTGCTCAGTTCTTAAATTGGGTGGATTTTTTATTGTTGAATTGTAATAGTTTTTATACGTTCTGGATAATAGACCATTGTCATACATATAATTTGCAAAAGTTTTCTCCTATTCCATGGGTCTTTTCACTTTCTTGATAGTAACCTTTGCAGCTATGAAAGTTTAAAATTGTGATGAAATCCAATTTATTTTTTTTATGGTTTTGCTGCCATAGCTTAGAATATCATTACTTGGTCCAAGGTCACAAAGATTTACACCTATGTTTTCTCCTAAGAGTTTTATAATTTTAGCTTGTACATTTAGGTATGACCCCTTATGAGTTAATTTTTGTTTATGATGTGAAATACAAGTTCAATTTCATTCTTTTGAATGTGGCTATGCAATTGTCCCAGCACAATTTGTTGAAGAAACTGTCCTTTCTTCATTGGATTGTCTCATAGAAAACCAATTTACCATAAATGTATGGGTTTATTTCTGAATTAGCAATTTTATTTCATTAACCTATATATGTATACTTATGTTAATACTACAAGGTATTGTTTACTGTGGCTTTTTAGTAAGTTTGGAAGTCAAGAAGTAGAAAAACGCCAACATTGCTATTTACATATATACATATTTGGTTATTCTGGGTCCTTTGCATTTCCGTATGAATTTTAAGATCAGCTTATCAATTTCTATAAAAAAGCCAGTTGGAGTTTCATAAAGATTTGTTACCTCCGTGGATCACTTTGGGGATCTATTTCTTTTTAAGCCATTTTTTCCAACCTAGTTTATCCACAGGCTGATGTTATTTAAATTCATTACAATGTCATTACATAGGAATGAAAGGAGACAAATTAGGGGGTAATAAAGATGAATAAAATGGTAGTTTATGAGGCATGGTGAGAGGGGTGGTTAGGCATATACTTTCAGCTGACTGTTCTAGATTGGTTATTCCCAGATACTTAAGGAGCACTGTTCTCACCCTGAAAAATGGTTATCTTTGCATGAAACTAAATGAAAAGTCTAAAGGACTTTTAAAGAAATAATGTTTGTCTTACATTTTTAGTGTTATGATGGTCTTTAAAAATAACAGTATTTTGAAATGTCATATTTTAATATCAGGACGTTTGCCAACTCTGTTAATTCATAAGTCGTTTTCTCTGTTTTAGTTGCCTAAAAGCTTCAAATTTTAGAATATTCTTTAATGAACTTCTGGTATTAGTCAAGATTCTCAGTTATAAGAAACAGAAGTAACTGGATAATTGAGAAAGAGAATGCATTCGTTAGAAGGATACTGACTAGATCATTACCTCTCTAGGAGAGCTAAAAAATTACGGCAGAAGCTTCCATTGTGACCACACTAGTCACATATACTAATTGTAGCCTATACCACAGGAGATTTTCAGAAAGGCCCTGGTAATCACATTCTGAGAATATGAGCCTGCCACCATATTTTAGTGTTAAAAGCTGGCGCTTATAATGGAAATTTTCTAAAAGCTCCAATTCAGTTTAAAGCTGTGATCATTCAATTAAATTAGACAAATGTGCATTGACCACCCACTATGAGCACTTGGCTAGGCTCCGATCATGAGCCTTGCTATGTTTGACTTGGCTTGCAAACAACTTAGCCATGTTAAATGTGTTTCTTTGCCTACCAGCGAATGAGTAAGGGGAACTCTCCAACTCTGTTGGGTTTTGATGCTAAACAGCACATCCCGAGAGCCCTGCTGCACCTGATGTATACACAGAGAGCAGGAACAAGAATAATTACAATCAGGCTTCTGCTGGCTGTGCTTAAGATCAACGAGTCAGCAGAGTGCCAATCAGTGCATTTCTGCAGAAGCTTGTGCTAGAAGCTTCTCTTTTCTCACAGCAAGATGGCCCGTTTGTGGGAAACAAACAACCCTTGCACATGCTTTTCCACTATGTGGTGCCCCCACTTCAAAAAAAAAAATCGCAACAAATTGAGAGTGCAAAAGTGGCTGCCTGTGGTATTAAATATAAGGAATGTCTTCAAGATGTTCCACTTTAGAGTTCTTTGTGGCAAGGAGGCAAATCACCTGAAGCAGCAGAATAATCAAACCTTATGAACTTGTTTATGTCGTATGGGAACGGCCTTAGCCAAGAAGCATCTGACGTGTTTAGTATCAGATGCGAAGTGTTTTGTGGTTCATAAGCCTACTTTTATGTCTGTCAAAATAAGAAAGGTTCTGTAGGAGCATAAACTGTCTTAGTCACGGGAACACCCAATGTCTGAGAGAGTGGAAATGGTTTGTTTTTTTAATTTTTTTTTATTTTTAAAGATTTTATTTGTTTATTTGACAGAGAGAGATCACAAGTAGGCAGAGAGGCAGGCAGAGAGAAAGGAAAGTAAGCAGGCTCCCCGCTGAGCAGAGAGCCCGATTTGGTGCTTGATCCCAGGACCCTGGGATCATGACCTGAGCGGAAGGCAGAGGCCCCAACCCACTGAGCCACCCAGGTGCCCTGGAAACGGATTATTTTTAAATGATATACTTATGTAATAGAATTCAGGCTAGCCCCAGAATGGTTTCAGGCTCTGAATTGAGTTTTCACATCTCAGATGGGAATATTATTTCTTAGTGTCTACCATACCAATAATTTTTACATATGGCTTATATAAGGAGGTTTGTGTTAACCAAACCTGAAGATATTGTCTTTATTCAGTAAGGGCATTCTTTCTTGAACTGGCATTGTTCACATCCCATTGCTTATACATGTTGTACTTTATTTCATATATCTAATTTATCTTTAACATATAGATATGCAATCTTCTTATTTACATTAAACAAAAAATGTAAAAAGAATATTGACAAATATATTACTTTAAATTTTCCAAGTACACTGAGAGAAGGAATCTTCCATCCCTGAGAACTTTCTCCATCTAATTTAGTTCTGCCACAGGGATCTACCATGTAGAATGCCTTTAGATTTAAAGAGTGGCAGCTTACTCCCTAGATCTTTCCATTGCCAAGAGGAACTAGACAGTGGGTCTGATAATGTATTTCTGGAAAAAATTGTAAGACAATCTGACTTTTTTTCCCTCCTTGTTCTTCTACTAAAAGAAGAGTAATTTGGGCATAAAATATTTGTATTTCTTTGGGAAAGAGTTTCACAACACAACTCTTGAGAGGGAACACAAAAATGACCTAACAACCTTGAAAGTGTTCTTCTAAAGTCTTTTACAAAATGAAGCATTATTTTTAAATGGAAAGCCTTTTTCTTGCTTGATAGCTTTGATTTTCCAATATTGTATATGATTGCCTATCTTAGTGTACAAATTCAAATTTCAAGATGCATTTTATTTTTCTCCAAGAACATTCTCCAAGAACATTTGCTTTATGTTTTAACCTTTGTTTAATTTCCAGTCAGGATATTAGCATTTTTGGACATTTAAGTTGTTTAGACTACTTAGATTTTTATCTACCTTGATATAACTTTATCGATGATAAGATATAGGAGTATTTCTTTTTAATTGAATAAATTAGAATTATAAAGTTATTTCAAATGTGCTATAAGTTACTCAGTTTTATGACTTTTTATTGTTATTATTCTCTTAAAGTTATATGTTGTTGAAATTTATTTATTATTGATACAAAATTTTTATCAACACAATGAACTAAAATCCTAAGATATTATTATTTTGATTTGAGTACCCATAACTTTAAGCCTTTTTATTCTTAAATGAAAATGGAATCTTTCTGATATGTTAGATAAATCTGTCTTGATCAAATGCTTTGCACCTAAATTCCAGAAGGAGCACGGAACATGCATATTGAACTATGGTAAGTTGAGGATTTCCTGCATTCCCAAATATAACAATTAAGAAGGTAATAAAAAGGATAGTTGAGAATGATCCGTGTTTGAATCTGGTTAGAGTTTGCATGACACAGTCTTCTAACTGGAACTTACCTCCAGAATAGCTAGGGATAGTGAGCAAAAGAGAATGCAATGCCAGATGTGACTAGTGTAGTTGGGAGACAGGCCTCCAATCCCATAGCCCTGGAAAGCCTTTAAATATCTTGAGTTTGGGGATAAAATAATCTGATTAATATTTTTAAAAAGATTGCTCTGAACTTGTGCAGAGACACAACTAGAGGATGGCAGTGTGGGTGAGGAAATATGTCTATTGCAGTCTTTCAGGTAGGAGATGGCAACAACTGGGACAAAGGTGGTGGCCGTGGTTATGGAGAGAAGTAAATAGATTCCTAGGTATGTAGGCTATACTTAGGGAGTTTGCAATCTACCTTTTTTTTTTTTTTAAAGATTTTATTTATTTATTTGACACAGAGAGAGAGATCACAAGTAGGCAGAGAGGCAGGCAGAGAGGGAGAGAGGAGGAAGCAGGCTCCCTGCTGAGCAGAGAGCCTGATGCAGGGCTCCATCCCAGGACCCTGAGATCATGACCTGAGCCGAAAGCAGAGGCTTTAACCCACTGAGCCACCCAGGCGCCCCTGCAATCTACCTTTTTAACTGTGTCCAGGCACACACTGATGCTGATTTTTTTTTTTTCTTTTCATGAAATAACTCTCTGTTTATCTGGACTGAAGTTTAGTCCTCTTGCTTCTTGAAAGCAAGTAAATCTCATCCATTCTTTTTTTATTGCATATTTTTACTCCCATAATGAAATTCAGAAAGTTGATAGATATAACTAGATAATTGTTGCTTGTCAAGTAGTCATTAAAAGTGTTTTCGGAGCAAATAAATAAAATACATTTTAGATAGTACTCTTCTTAATGATTTTGACATCTGTGGGTGGGGCCTGTATTTAAAAGTAGCTCCTTTTTCTCTGCTCGCCAAGCACATTTACATTCCCAACTCTCAATAAAAAATGGGCCTCCGCACAGTGCTCATGAAGGCTCTTTCCCCATTCTTGTTTGAACACTTTTGTTCTCTTACTACCCAGAAAAGAATGGGAGTGGGGACAGACAATGTAGGTGAGATTACAGCAGGAGGAATCCTAACTCCATTCCTTTCTTTCTTCTTCTTCTTCTTTTTTTTTTTTTTTTTTAACAGGAATCCCTTCCTTCCTGGCAATATCTGCAATTAAGCATTTCTACCAAGCTATTGAAAATGAACACACCATTATTTTTACCCCAATGTGGAGAATCCTGAGGTCCGTTCACAATTGTTGAATAAAAAGAGACTGGCAAATTAGGACTATTCTGTCTGAATTTATTCAATGAGCTCAGTGCAGCATTTTCCAGGTTCTCCTTTATTTTTCTACTTAGAAAGCCCGCTTTATCCTGTAATTTGAACCATGCAATCATTTGTCTATGCTTCATTTCTATCTACCGAAAGGCTGAGCTAAGTTATTTTCTATTTTATGGTCAGTGTTTAAGAAAATTCTTTCCCTGTTTGAGTCCTAACTCTATCACTCATTTTTACTTAGAAGCTATTTGAATAATAGAGTTTTTTGAAATCTGATTTGGGGGTTTCCCCTTGCATCATCCACCAGCTTTTCTAGTTAATAATCTTTTCTGAAACTCAAGCCTTTAGCGCCAGCTTCAAGCCTCATATTCTCTTTTGTTTCTATCTTTATGCCATCAGTATTTGTAATAACATGGGAAAAATAACAATTGGCATCCAAATCTGTCTTAGGAAAGAATCTCTATTTATTTGGAAAAAACCAAGTAAACATTTGTGATTAGAATAGGCTTCTGAATCTGCAGGATATGAGTGAGACTGATTCGCTAATTAGAGGGTAAAGGGTTTGTTAGTTGCTCCAGAAAAGGCATAGCGGAGACAGGACGAGCAAAAGAGGGAAAGAGGAATCAGTGAGCTGCGGCGAACCCCAGCATATAACCACTGCTTGTGACCCCAACTTAGTTTCAGTACCCCCACCCACCAAAAAACAACAGAAAACTACAAACGAATAGCAAACAGAGGAACAAAAACAGTAAACACAGGAATCTGAGACATGGCCTTGGGTGAATGTAGTTATTGGCAAGTGGTTTTATAGTTAAATGTGAAGAAGCAGGGAAATGAGACAAGGAAGGTAACAAGGCAATAGAAGAGGAATTGGTGAGTCTGTTCTTGCTATGGAATCCACCCCAGTGTGCGCCCCTCTTAGAAACTCTGAAGAGAGTCCCACTGGAGGGCGAGTTTGATAGGGTGACTGGGACACCCAGGAAGCCAGTTCTCCTTTCATTTAGGGTTGCCTCGGCCTCCTTCCCATGCCGCACTGGGTAGAATTGTGTTTGTGGGCAGCAGAGCAAGCTCCTGATGCAAGACTGTGGATCCCATCTCACACCTGCCCTCTCCTACAAGCCTACTGAAATCATGAAGAGACTGAATTGTGTCCAGAGTGTCTCAACACATGGGTGAAACTTTCAAGAATGCCACATAGTGGAGGCAGAGAAAACCATGACAAAATAAGTTGCAGGAACCAGTAGAAATTCTTGGGAAGGTTTTAAACAGTGATAGGTGAAGAGGCTGAAGTTCAGATCCAGATCTGTCCACATCTTTGACAGGCAGGAGACCTTGACTTCAATCAATGAGTCCTGCAATTCTCAAAGCTAAGTGTCCCATGCATGAACCGTAAAAGGAATAGAAATGATTTAAACAGCTTGAAAAGAAAAGGGACCTTAGTATTTTATTTTATTTAAATAGTCAAGGCATGAGTTAATTTTTTAAGCTTTTCTCCAAAGTCTCTGCCTCTCTGTCTCCAATCGGAAGACACAGGGCTTGTATGGCCCTGGTGCTTGCCTATCTGTTTAAAATAAGCAGCTGCTGCCTAGCTCAAGTACACCTTACTGAAATAATCTCCATGAAACCTGTTTTTTTTTTCTTTCCTTTCCATCATTTCTCCCCCTCTTTTTTCCTTCTCCTCTTCCTCTTCCTCCCCGTCCTCTTCCTCCGCTTCCTCCTCCTTCCCTTGCTGCTCCTGCTGCTCCTGTTCTTCTTTGACACATTCTAAGTAACTAGAACTTTGTCTGGTCCATAGTCAGAGCTCAGGGGACATTTGAAGAATAAGAGAATAAATTGGTTACATGAGAAAAAGCAGATACAGCATTATCAGATCTTTAGATTTTTTTAAATATACAAGCTGGGAATTTGAATAGTCACTGGAGACATTCTGATTGTTAGAGGTTGGAAATCAATTAAAAATATTAAATAATTCTGTTGCTATCCCTTTGACAGACAACTGAAACATACCAAGGGAGTGATGCGACTTTACCACTTATGCTTTAGGGTTTTTATTTGATTTTCTGAACATACACACATGTGTATTTGAACAAATTTGGCATCCAGTATAAGCATCCTCAAACTTTTAATCCTTGAGGTTTTCTAGAACATATCTAATTGAGTCTCCAGGCATTTATCATTACTTCTTAGTCATAGAAGTTCTCAATTCAGACTGATTTTGAGAGAAGTTATACATACATATACATATATATAATTATATATTATTTTCTTTCTTTATTTATGGTGGAAGAGGAGGCTATAGTCCTATACCTTTCTCCTCCTTTGATTGCTACATGATTTAGCTATCTTTTTCTTGTCTTGTGACGCCAGAGACTGAAGCCTTTGTGAAGAACCCATATCCATCGTCTTCCTTTTAAGAATTTTTCTCCAACTCTAGTCTGTGTCATTGTCTTTTTTGAAAATCTCCTAAGTTTGCTGAAGGGCATCTTGGCTCTTTCCACAGTTTGGTGAGAGCAAAGATGTCCTTCAACAGATGAATGGATAAAGAAAATACGGTACTTATATGCAATGGAATATTATGCAACCATCAAAAAGGATGAATACTCAACTTTTGTATCAACATGGAGAGGACTGGAGGAGATTATGCTGAGTGAAATAAGTCAAGCAGAGAAAGTCAATTATCATATGGTTTCACTTACTTGTGGAGCATGAGGAATAACATGGAAGACATTAGGAGAAGGAAAGGAAAAGTGAATTGGAGTAAATCAGAGGAGGAGATGAAGCATGAGAGACAGTGACTCTGAGAAACAAACTGAGGGTTTTGAGGGGAGGTGGGGGCATGGGTGAGCCTGGTGGTGGGTATTAAGGAGGGCACATATTGCATGGAGCACTGGGTGTGGTGCATAAACAATGAATCTTGGAACACTGAAAAAAATAAAATAAAATTAAGATGTTAAAAATAAATAAATAGATAAATAAATAAATTAATTAAATAGTTGGAAAAAGTCTACTAAGTTTGCAATCTTTATCACTCATGTTTATGGCCTTGTTAGCTAAAGCTTCGTATAGACTAATGTAGACGGTCTTATTTAAACCTTCTTATAGGGGCACCTGAGTAGCTCAGTTATTAAGTGTTTGCCTTTGACTTGGGTCATGATTCCAGGGTCCTGGGATCGAGCCCCACATCGGGCTCCCTGCTCAGTGGAGAGCCTGCTTCTTCCTCTGCCTCTGCTGCTCCCCCTGCTTGTGGTCTCTCTCTGGCTCACCGTCTCTCTCTGTCAAATAAATAAGAAAAATCTTTTAAAAAATAATGCTTCTTACAGAATTTAAAACTTCCTTTCTTTTTTTTCCTCATATTTTATCCAGTACCTAGTGCAGCACTGGGCTCAAACGAGTGTTCAACAGACATCGAACGGAATAAATTCCAACAATATCTGAATACAGAGAGAAAAACTTTTCAGAAAACAGAAGCTTTTTTCCTCACTTGACATTTCATCACTGTTAGAAGTGCATGCATTTCCCATCTCTCTCAAACACGAAACTTAGCCTTTGCTTCTTTATTTTTTTCCCCTGCACTGATTTTGGTTAAATTCAATTTCTTTATTCTTCTTAGCACCTGAGTCTAAATAATATCACATAGGAAATTGAGAACTGATTTCTCCTGTATTATCTTCTAAGGTTTCCTTTTTTTTTGTGGCTGTAACAAGATAGAATATACTCTCTTTATTTGACCAGATCTTCATTTTCCTTAAAATCCTGTAATTTCTCCTTATTAACGTCTGTATTAAATATGAATTTGGAACAATTTAATTTTCAGTCTTCTTATTGCTCCTTTTTCTTTTCTTTTTTTCTTTTACTACTAGCCTGGTAACTTTGAGCTAAACAAAATGGCTAGTAAGATCTTCTGGTAAGTGTGTTCAAACCTCTTTCCTAGATCCCAGAATACCTACTTATTAATTTTCAATGAAAAATTTAATTATTGCAGATGAGAACACCAAAGTTTGCCTGACCACTGCAGGTTCTTTCTGTAAATTGCGTGAGAAGTCACATTATAATCTAAGTCACTTATTAATTTGCCATAAGAAAGTCTTGTCACAGAAACCATAAATACTCTAAAATCCTTTTGAACAGCACATTCTTTCCCCATTGCAGAACCACATGGGAAGCAGTTTATAATCAGAAGGTCGCTTGGCAAGTGTGGAATTAGAACAAGTAGCTTGAGATGACTCAAATGTTACATGGGATGAAGTTAAAATTGCTACGGTGCAACTCTTTACACACTTGCAAGGTTTTCTAACTGTGTTCTGAAATCTTGATAGGTAGAAGCTGTAAAAACTGTCACATAAAAAGCTACAGGCAGCTTCTTTAACGGGTAAAGACTTGAAGACTCCTTTGGAGCTGATTGTTCCTTCGCTCTGGGAAAACCTCCTCAATGGGCCTTTAGTTGCACAAATGTAAAGCAAGAATCACTTATGAATTATGTATTGTTCTTGAAGAAAAATGTGATGTAATTGTTCACCTGAATGAAAACATTTTGGGCTGTGAAGCTAAGTGTGCTGTTTGCTAATGTAGGATTCTGCCTCTGCTTGTGGAAGTTAGTGAACCTCTCCCAGCCTCAGTCTTCTCCTCAGTAAAAGGGGGATAATAATATTTGGGAAGGCTAAATAAAGCAATACAAGTAACCTTATTTGAATGGGGTCTCACATCTAGTTAATGATGTACTATCAGGGATGATGTTTCTGAGAGTATAATTGTTTTTTAAGATTTTATTTATTTGAGAGAGAGCGTGCAGGCGGAGGGGCAGGTGGAGAGAGAATCTGAAGCAGACTCCCAGCTGAGCATGGACATCAACATGGGGCTTGATCTCATGACTGTGAGATCATGACCTGAGCTGAAACCAAGAGTTGGATGCTTAATTGACTGAGCCACCCAGGCACCCCTATCATTGTTTCATTTTACTGAGACTGTACTTTACCACTAAATGGATTTTTGTTCTCCTTGGAGATGAGGGTACTTTGTTTTAAAGGAAGATGGCAGAATGAGCTGCAAGTCTGCTCCTTGCTTGTTGCAGCATGACCAGATATAAAGTGCAGGGCTGTAAGTGCAACATGGAAATGGCCGTTGATTCTTACACATAATAAACCTAAATGGTTATAGCAGTTTACACTATTGTGCTCTGCCATTTATGCCTGATCCTGGAAGGAGGTGTTTTTTGTTTTTTTCTTTTAATTAACTTTCTCATTCACAACTATCTTGAGTACAGGAAGATTCTGGGAGCAGAAAGTTAGAAAGTAAACTTTTAAGTGAGGTGGAAGGGAAATTGTTTTTTGCTCTGAACAAAGGACTCTTTGGGTGTATGGCCATGGAATTGGGTTGCATCCTCCTGTGTGGTAGGAAAGGGGTATAAATCAGTCACTATCCCATAAAATTTGGCTGGAGTGGGGCCAAGGCCTATTGCAATGTGTGTAATAATGCTGCCTGTTAAACTTCATTCTCCCTTTTTCCATTGAAATGGAAATGTTGGACAAATAGTTGGTCAAGTACACTACATTCTCCACCTTTCTTTGCGGGTAGATATTGCCAAGTGACAGAGTTGTCACTGATGGACTGTGAACAGAAGTGTGTTCCATTTGCTGGCCTGGCCTAAAAGCCTCCTGAGCATTTTGCCATGCTCTTTTCTCCTTCTGCCTAACTAGTGTGACAACAACCCGAGAGATCTTGGAATGCCTATGTGTTGAAAATGGCAGAGTCACCATCTGACTAATCTCTGAATGACTGCATGGAGAAAAGCCAGAGTTGGTCTGGAACCCGTACTCTGACTTTTATGTGAAAAGGACATATTTCTTAAACCACTAAATTTTTGGTGTTTGTTTCAACCATTTTGCCTATTGTAGCCAATCCAGAAATTAATGTTTGGGCAGTGGTGCCACAGGCTAAAAAGTTGGAGAAATATATGATATCATGGCAAAAACGTTGACATTTATTAAAACCACCTCCAACTATAACTTGGAATACAGGCCACATGCTCATATAGTTTTAGGTGTAGTAGTTGGAAAGAGCAGAATGTTTATACATGTTGGCTGCTATTCATTGCTTCAGTAAGGTATTATAAGAATTGGCTGGCTCGTGCACAGAGATTGAGAGGCAAGAGAGAATTCACAGATGAAAAGCCTCCCAGGGTTGGAGAAGCTAGCTGCTTCTGAAACCCAAACAAGAAATATGATTTAAAATGACTTCAAATGCAATAAAAAGTCTAAGTTACTTTAAGGTACTTACCTTGCAGCAAACATCATCTGAAGAATGATATCTTCTTGCCCACCTACTTTCAGTGCCCTTAAGGTAGCTGTCATTAATACACACACACACACACACACACACACACACACACACACACACACTGTAGACAAGTTAAAAAAAAACAAAACAGACTGGTGAATTATGTCTAAGAAATTATTTTGGGGATGGCCATTGACACTTGAAAGGGACAGGGAATTAACGGACCAAAATCCACTTAGTTTTTGAGGGACTTGTACTACCAAGAAAATCTGAAGCCTCCTCTGAGCTTTTGACTTTCTGATCTGTAAGGAGGACATATCCTCAATGCTCTCAGTATTCATCACAGATGTGCCATGGAGGGGGCCAGAGAAGAAGCAACCTCTGGGAAGGCATATCCAGGAGCCTCCGAGGCTCATGATCAAGGAATGCACGTATATTCTCCCAGGTAGCTGAATCATGTCTCATCTGGGGAATCCCCTCTATTACTAGGACAAGGATTTACACAATGCCAGCTCAGCAGGAGTCTATGATTGCTAAATTCCCTAGTCTTCTCTTTAAAAAAAAATAGGCTTCTTTTTTGAGCAGTTGTAGGTTTACAGAAAAATTGAGTGAAAAGTATAGAAATTTCCTGTGTACTCCTTCATCCCAACCCCATCCCCATCCCAGCCTGCCCTGTTATTAACATCTTCCATTACTATGGTACATTTGTTACAATTGATGAGCCAATATTGATATGTTATTAACTAAATTTCATAGAGTTCATTAGGGCTCATGTTGTACATTCAATGGGTTTTGATGAATATATAATGACATTCAGCCACCAGTTTAATAACATGCAGAATAGTTTCACTGCCCTAAAAATTCCTGTTCTCCACCTACCTACTCATCTCTCCCTTTTTTTTCACCCCCCCCCCCACTATTGTCCAGCCCTAGCCCCTGGTAACTAATCTTTTTACTGTCATTGGTTTTGCCTTTTCTAGAATGTCATATAGTTATAGTCATATGTCATTTAGCATTTTCAGAATGGCTTTTTTTTTTTTCACTTAAGATTTTTCCATGTCTTTTCAGGGCTTGACAGCTCCTTTTAAAAAATCACTGAGTAATACCCCATTTATAGATGTACCAGTTTGTTTAGCCATTCACCTACTGAAAATCATTTTGGTTGCTTCCAGGTTTTGGCAATTATGAATTATTCACATGCAGGTTTTTATGTGGACATAAGCTTTCAGTTCATTTGGGCAAATACCAAGGATCATGATTGCTGGATCATATGGTGAGAGTATGTTTAGTTTTGTACAAAACTGCCAAACTGGTCTTCCAAAGTGGATTTACTCCTTTGCATTCTTACTAATAATGAAGAGAGTTTCTGTTTCTCTACCTATTTTCTTTTTTAACAGGTATTTTTGTCGTGGTTGTCCTGCTTCATCAATGTGTGTTGACTGGGCTTGGGGTAGATAACCTTTATTGTACTTCTCTGCACTACAAAAGCAAACAAACCAAACCCCATTCAGTCGTGGTGGGGAACTTCACATTCCAGAAATGCTGGACCTTGGAGTGGAGGCAGCACGTTGTCTCCTTGGAGAAGAGAAAGAGTCTATTTTATCTGCGTACAGATATTTGATGATCAGAGAAGTAGATTGTCCTAGAGACGACTATTTGTCCCTCATAACCCAGTCCCCCTTTTTCCATTGTAATCGAAATGCTGGACATATGGTTAGTGAGCTACATGTTTCCCAACTACCCTTCCATTTAGATGTAGTCATGGAAGTATGCTCTTCCTGTTGGTTCCAGTGTTCTAGATGAGTAGGAATAATGGGGGTCACTACTGATGCATGCTCTAAAAACTCCAGGCATGCCCACTTATGCTCTTTCTCACTTTTCTTTGGGCTAGAATGGTGATAATCAAAGGTGACCAGAAGAACGTTGGAAACCATGGATTATTAAATGGCCAAGCTCTGTGAGTCTTTGTGTCTGAATAACAGCATTGTAAACTACTCTGCTGACCTCAACTTCCCCCCCTGGACTGTTATGGGAATGAGTAATGAACTTCTATTATATTTGAGCTAGGCTTGGTCCTTTTTGTAACAATAGCTGTACCTTTTCTAATTAATGCATACAACACAATAGTTGTACCTTTTCTAATTAATACGTACACATCATGTGAAGCGCACTATTTTCATCCTGTCCTAAGCTCTCAGAATGCTGCTTAACTTTTAAAAAATAATGGTCATGGACTAGGAGGTCATGAGCTTACTCTATATTGTTTTTCTCAGTGGGGTGAGAGGCAATGTAAGACGGAAGTAAAGAAATTTGCATCTGGTTGTTTCTTTACTACCTGTCCCTGCCTATATTTAAATGTTAGATTTTGTTAACTTGGGAAAATTGTTTTTAACTTTCAAACTTTAGTTTACTTATCTGAATACCTTTTTAATAGGTTTGTTGTAGAAATGAATTAAAATAAATCGTGTAAAATATTTAGCATAGAAATTTGGCAGTCAGCTACTCAGGCAACATTAGCTATTAGCTAGATCTTAATTCTGTGAAGTTTGAGTTTATACTCAATATTTCATGGAGAGCCTGGTGTTTAAAATAAAATAAACAAAAAAATGTTTCTGCTATCCTCACAGCCCTCGGCTGAAATACCTTTTGACTTTAGTCAGAGTGAGAGTGAGAAAATGAGGAAGTATGAAAGACAAGGGTTTTGTTTGATTTCCTGAGGGAATAGCTAATTTCTCCAAATAAAGTAAAATAATAGCACCTCCCACTGGGCAGAGAGTATGTAAATAGAATTGCTGAAGTCTTCTATACCCGAAAATCCAGCAGTCAGGGCAGATGCCAGAAACAGCAGTAAGGGGGTAACACAATGAATTGTAAACGTGTACAAAGAGTTTAGCAACTGTCAGCCCCTTGAAAACTGCAGTGAGCATGTGTTGCACGGAAGTTATTGGCAGATTAAATTCAGAAATCCAGCAGCAGCTGAAGCAGTGAAGACAATAAATAGCTTAAATTGGCAACCGACACTTTTAGCAAACACTTATATATACGTAATGAGAACAATACAAAAGAGTGTGAAGGAGGGCGAACAGGGGGTTGGCTGGGCTCCTTAAGGAGGTCACAAAGCCCGAATGTGTGGATTAACTAGACTATGCATCACTGTCAAGGGTCCCTACAAATCCCTGCAATGATACCAAGGAAGAACATAGAAGAGCAGAAAAGTGAAGTACAATAAATCAAGTCTTACTTTCAAAGAGAGCATGGTGAAAAAAATTGGCTAGAAGAGATTTTCCAACTTCCTAGGTAAAGGGGAATTGATGGTCAAATCCAAAATCAAACACATTCTTTCCTACACTCTCAGTAAAATTCCTCTTTGTTATAATTCCCAAATTCCCAAATCATAATTCTCACAGGGAATTATTCTACTTTTAAAACAATGCAGCATTTGGGCACTAACAAACGTGTGGCTGTTTTAATAAAGTGCGATCAGTGATTAATTATATTGAGTTGAATCCATCACTTTCTAACCTATAAAAAAGAAGGAGGAGGTAGGCTTAAACAGTCAAAGTTGAGTTTGAATTCTTCTCTGGTATCCTGTCAATCAAATGGTGTCAAATGTATGAAATTTAAGTGCAGAAAAAAATCTGTAGGTGAATAACTCAAAGAGGCAAGGATGCAATTCTTCTTAGAATATTATCTAATTAATGAAGCTTCCAGGCTGAGCAGGCTGGCTGCCTATTCTACCTCACTTTGGCCACAGTCCTTGCTTCTGAGCTCACCTTCTATGCTCCTACTATTTTTTTTTTTTTGTATTGGTTTTCATTTTTTTTACTTCTTTTACAAAAACTTTGCTCATTCCTCAGAGCCAAGATGAAATCTTCTGACCTCCCTCCTGTTGTTGAACTTGCATAGCATATAGTTTTTTGAACCATAGAATTTAACACTTTATTTTATGGCCCTTTAATCATTTCATGTATGTAAATCATATTTTGCCAATAAGATGATATATTCTTTGAGTAAAGGGCACAGGTCTTTCAGGCATGTGGTAGACATTTAGTAAATATTTATTGATTGTTTAATATGCTTCCTAATGCACATAAGTTACTCTTAGGAAGTAATTATACAGTGGACGAGTCTGGCTAAAAAAAAAAAAAAAAAATTGGTAGAGAAGAAGGTTGAGCCGGGAACTGGATAAAAACAAAGCTTACATTAATGGTAGCAAATGACATGATTAACACTTTTTCTGGCAGCCTTGCAGCTTGAATTTGATAAAGGAAAGTAATTTCTCCAAAGAACCAAAAGCTAAATTGAGTGATTGAATTTAACTCCATAGTGTAAGGCTGTGTTAGTAGATTTTTAAAAAGATGACATTTGAGTGTATTTTAAGTGCAATACATCAATCTGCCATTGAGCTAATGAACTTCAAGTTAAAAATCACTGAGGAGTTTGGTATAGATGACTCCTTCAAGTATCCTTGGGGAAGCAAGTTGTGTAGGTAATTGAATGAAAATCTATCCTGACTGACCCCAATGACAACAACATCCAACTCACATTACAAATCACTTGTAGTCTTTAATGGACTATTTTTTAATTGCTTTAAAAGTGTTAATGGTGACTACAAGGGAGCAGAGTGTTTCTTATTTGCTTATTTCTCATCAATAAAATAAATTTTGAGTGAGGTTTTTTTTTTTTTTTTTCTTTTGTCACTGGCAGTTTGCAATTGGCCTTATTTAGTTGCTCTAGTTTACATTTCATTGGAGGAGAAAAGAAAAGCATATTTGGTTGTCTTGTACTTTGCTAATCTCTCTGTCTTTATGAATGCCTTGAGATTATGGGATCAGATTTGTTCAACCATAAAATGTGGGAATAAATGAGTAATTGGTGACTGTAAACTAGTAAAAAGGAAAATAAAATAGAGAAACACCTTTTCCCGTGAGTTCTTGTAGGCCTGGATCCAAGTTTGCAGCTCAATTAAAAATATGATTTTCTGTTTTTCTAACGGGAAACATAAATGTTTAAAGACTCTTACACAAATAATATATTATGAAGGAGTCCTAAAATAAATGCATTTTTAAGAAATGGTAAAGAATGCATGTAATCAAGCATTAAAATATGTAATAATATTAACAAAAACAGAACCAGTAGCTAGAATATTTAAATTAAAGCTTGGCCAAATGTGTTCTTTGAGTACATCATCAGAATTACTTGGATGCCTGGAGTGTGGGTTCCTAGATCCCCAGATCTACTGAATCAGAATTTCTGATGGCAAATCACAAAAATCTATATGGTAAAATTGTATCTCTGACAATTCTTGTAGATGAAAGAATGAGAAAACTGTAACATTCACTTAATTCTTGACTTTCAAAAATATGTCTAGAAAGATAATAGTGTCAACTCCTGGCTGCAATGTTGAAGGAGGGCAAACTCTTTTAATTATACATCTCTGCATTGTCTTTCCCCCAAATTCAGCATCCTTTCATTGTAAAGAGAATCTATGCAATTGATGGTTTCTGATATTATTATGAGTTGCATTTTGTCTGTGGCTTCTCACCTCCAATTCGTATCTTCTCCTTCAAAGGTCTTATTGGGGAAATTGTAGTGTGGCTCAGGCTGCCATAACAGAATACCACAGATTAAGTGGCTTAAACGATGGGAATTTATTTTCTCAACAATTCTGGAGGGTAGAAGTCCCAAATTAAGGTCTGGCGGCATCAGTTTCTTGTGAGAGTTTTCTTCCTGGTTTGCAGACATTGGGCTCTTTCCTCTGAGCTGAGAGAGAGAGAGAGAGACTATGAGCTTTCTCCTATCACTTCTTAAAAGGACACTAATCCATCAGATCAGGGCCTGATTTTTATGACTTCATTTAAGGTTAATTACTTCTATACTCCAGGAATACAGTATGCCATGCTGGCTGTTAGGGCTTCACCCTCTGAATTATGGAGGGACACAAATATCTCATCCATAACAAGTATGGTCTTATGTATCTGAGGAAACCATGGTGAGGGAAGAATAAAGTGATCTTTGTCAAATCCTTGAAGATAAGTGAAGGATCAAAATGTAGAGACCAAATGCCAAAGTTTAAGGGGTGGAAATAAGGTAATAGAAATAAAATAGAACAAGGATAAAGAACTGGGAGGAACAAGATTAGAATGGAAAGAATCCAGAAAGATGACCATAATCAACAATGGACACTCCCTTTGGAGGCTTACAATCTGATAGCTGACTTAAATTTCAAGTTACCAAGAGTCAGAGATGATTGTAAGTTTGTTAACTTTTTTTTTTATGATTTTACTTTCTAAATTACAAGATAAAAATGATAGTTAATTCATTTCTATTAAGAAAAAAAGTGCTGCTTAGTTTAGTATGAATACTATGAGTTTGACATTGAAATTCCAAGTTGTTGATTCTAAATATTTCTGAATAAAAAACCAGCCTGTTAACAAGAGAAATAGAAGCAGTATAAGTTAGAAACATCACTAGTACAAATCTGGAATAATCTTGGTATATTTAGCGACAGAAACTAAATGGCTAAACTTAGTTCATCTAGGAAGAAAAACCTCTAGTGGGAAAAATGTAGAGAAAACAGACATCTTGAATTTTCTATTTTTTAACCTACCACTTTCTCTCTTCCTCTGGATGTAGGTTTATGTGATAGGAAAGATCTTGTTGACTTGGAACAAGGACAGGATTTTTATATATGGGGGCTAGTGCTAATGTCTGCCTCTCCCATTCCCGCTTAGTTGTGGACTTCCCTGCCCTTTAAGTGAAGAGGCATCCATGCTTAGTTGCTGAACTCATGTTAGCAAATACCAGGGACACCTGATCCCACCAAAGCGACAGAGGTAGAAATAGTATTGATGTTATTCAATCAGGATTTGATATGCCTAAAATGAATTTCTTGTATCTACATGTCTACTCAGTTTATACTTTCCATATAGATCTCAATAGTTTGCTCAATTGTGCCTTCACGTACTGGTAACTACTAATTTTCTCCAG
Organism: Taxidea taxus jeffersonii; assembly: GCA_003697995.1. Taxonomy (NCBI): domain Eukaryota; kingdom Metazoa; phylum Chordata; class Mammalia; order Carnivora; family Mustelidae; genus Taxidea; species Taxidea taxus. The sequence continues at coordinate 3,638 of ML108826.1, read as the reverse complement.
GGGTTGATTTTTTTCCTGAACTGCTTCTCTTTGAAGAACTCCAACTCTTTGATTACCATTTGGTATTGCCATAGCATAAGTTATGTCTTGTTCCTGGTATAGTCATTACCTGTTTTGTATCTTCTGCATGACTCCATTGGCTGATACCAGGATTCTATTATACACCTGATTTCAAGTCATGCCGACTTCTTAGACCTTTGCTCTGTATTCTCACTTGCCTGGTTGGAGTTCCTCAATCTTCAGTGGCTAATAAACAAACCATGGTGTTTTTGGGCACAATTCTTTGTTCAGAGGGCCCTCCTTCAGCGTGCTGCTCTATAGAAATGTCAATTGTTTTCAATTACCTCTTTTTTATGGTCCTAGTTTCCTCCTTTTTCCCCACTGGCCATGCTTCTTTTTCATTATGCTTGCTTTGAGGCCAAGTTCACACAACATGTAGTTGAAAGAAATTTTGAGTTATAGTTCTCAATACTTGATAAAAAGCATCTGGTTCCATAGGAAGAATATATGTTTTTGAATCATAGACACACAAGTAAAATTAGTGCCTCTAAGAAGTTTCCAGGGCTAAGCAACTTCCCATCATTGGTGGGATGAGATTGTCTGATATGAATTCAGAAGGGAAAAAAAAAAAAGATTTCTTTAGGGAACCTAAACATCAGAAAAATATCTTTCCCCTTGGACTAGTGTGTTGGGGGAATGATGGACCTGATGCTTACAGTTATTCCCATTTTTGAGAGGCTGACACAAACCTGTATTTACCGCCTTCATGAGTGTTTTTTGTTGTTTTATGCTACATAAGAACTTTTAAGAATGGAATGGTTTGTGCTCATTCTTGACTCTGCATTTTTCACTAGATACCTGGAATAAAAGAAAGCAAGTCATGAACATAATTTGTATGATTCTTTTATAACATTCCATTAGCATTGTTGTAATGCCATTTTTCTTGGCTACAGATATAACAACAGCATTTCTCACTTTATGTCTACCTACACTTTGACCGACAGTCTAATGTTTTTACTAAATGATTCCCAGTAAGTTTACATAATCTCACATATTCAGCTTGAAACAACACCATGTTAGCTCCCCTTATTTGTGAAACCAAATATATCCTCATGTGCTTCTATGCACCTTTGCATGTAGCTTCCTGTTACTACAATGTAACAATTTGTATGAAATCCATTCCTCTTTTTCCCTTCCTCTTCTTTTTTTTTAACCTGTCTTATTTATTGACCTTGCATACTTT
>RCUC01158070.1:0-34646 GCA_003697995.1 Taxidea taxus jeffersonii | reverse complement strand
TTTTTTTATCAGAAATAACAGGATACAAATTATTTGTATTTCTGTTTAGTTGAATTTTCTGCCAAGTTCATAGTACATCCCACAACTAGGATTAAAAGGTAGCTTTTGAATATGTGTGCACTGAAGCTGTGTGTTACAAGCAATGCTTCTTCAATATACAGTTGTATTTTCCCTCAATCTTTTTGAACTTGAAAATTTGAATGCTTAATAGCAATTTCGGCACAAAAGCAGTAGCTTCTTTAAATATAAAAAGCTTAGAGTTTCAAGAAGGTCCATAAGAATGCCTTCTTTCTGGGACACCTATGTGGCTCAGTAGGTTGGGTGTCTGCCTCTTGGTTTCAGCTCAGGTCATGATCTCAGGGTCGTGGGACTGAGCCCTGCATTGGGCTCTGCACTCAGCACAGAGTCAGCATATCCCTCTCCCTCTGCTCTTACCCTCTCTTGTACTCTCTCTCTCTCAAGTAAATTAATAAAATCTTAAGAATAAAATAGGGGCACCTGAATGGCTCAGTCAGTAAAGCACCTGCCTTGGGTTCAGGTTGTGATCTCGGGGTCCTGGGATGGAAGCACCGCATCAGGCTCCTTGCTCAGCAGGGAGCCTGCTTCTCCCTCTCCCTCTGTAATGCCTCTGTTTGTGCTCTCTCTATCTTCCTCTCTCTGGCTCGAATAAGTTTAAAAAAAAAAAAAGGAATAAAATAAAAAAGAATGCTTTCTTTCCTTCACAGAACTAGAACAAATAATACCAAAATTTATATGGAACCACAAGGGACCCTGAATAGCCAAAGCAGTCTTAAAAAAGCAGAACAAGGGGCACCTGGGTGGCTCAGTGGGTTGAAGCCTCTGCCTTTGGCTCGGGTCGTGATCCCAGGGTACTGGGATCGAGCCCCGCATCAGGCTCTCTGCTCGGCGGGGAGCCTGCTTCCCTTCTTCTCTCTCTGCCTGCCTCTCTGCCTACTTGTGATCTCTCTCTCTGTCAAATAAATAAATAAAAAATCTTAAAAAAAAAAAAAACAGAACAATACTGAAAGATAAAATCCTGAATTTCAAGATATAATGCAAAGAAGTAGTGATGAAAACAGTATGGTACTGCCACAAAAATACTTGGATAGATAGAAAAAAATAGCCTAGAAATAAACCCATGCTTATATGGTCAATCTATGAAAAAGGAGACAAGAGTATACATTGGGAGAAAGACAGTCTCTTCAATAAATGGTTCTGGGAAAATTGGACATTACATGCAAAAGAATAAAACTAGACCATTTTCTTACACCATACACAAAAATAAATTAAAAATGGATTGAAGACACAAGTTTGAGACCTGAAACCATAAAACACTAAGGAAAGCATAAGCAGTAATTTCTTTGCATTGGCCTCAGCAACATTCTTTTAGATAAATCTCAGGCAAGGGAAATAAAAGCAAAATTAACCTACCGGGAAAACACCAAAATAAAAAAAAGCTTTTGCACAGTGAAGGAAACCATCAAAAAAACAAAAATGCAACCTAATGAATGGGAGAAGACATTTACAAATGATACATCTGAATTAATATCCAAACTAAATAAAGAACTACAACTCAACACCCAAAAAACAGTTCAGTTAAAATTGGGCAGAGGACCTGACCATTCAGGTCCTCACTATCAAGTCATGACATTTTTCCATAGAAGAAATCCAAATGGCCAACACACATGAAAAGATGTTCAACATCAACTAATCATCTGAGATATACAGGGAAAAACCACAATAGATATCACCTCATACCTGTTAAAAGGGCTAGAATCAAAAGGACAAGAAAAAAACAAGTATTGGCCAGGATGTTCTAAAAAAAGAACCCTTGTGCACTGTTGGTGGGAAGGCAGATTGGTATAGCTACTGTAGAAACAGTATGAAGTTTCCTCAAAAAATTAAAAATAGAAATATCTTATGATTCAGTAAATCCAGTACTGGCAATTTACCCAAAGAATACAAAAACAGTACTTTAAAAGATAAATGAACCATTAAGTTATTGCTACATCATTTAAAATAGCCATGACAAGGAAGAAGATAATAGAAGAAATCTATTATAATAGATGAATAAATAAAGAAGATGTAGTGTGTGAATCTGTGTGTATATAAAACCATACATATAATACACACACATGTGTGTGTATTATTAAGACAATTAAGAGTTGTCATTTACAACAACATGGGTGTACTTAAAGGGTATAATGCTAAGTGAAATAAGTCTACTGAGAAAGACAAATACCAAATTATTTCACTCATATGTGGAGTATTAAAAAAATGAATAAACAAATGTCAGAGACCTCTAGGTAAAGAGAACAAACAATATTTGCCAGAGGGGTGGGCAGTAGGGAATGGGCAAAATGTGTTAAAGGGAGAGGGAGAGGGGCACCTGGGTGGTTCAGTTGGTTAAGCAACTGCCTTCGGCTCAGGTCACGATCCCGGAGTCCTGGGATCGAGTCCCACATCAGGCTCCCAGCTCCATGGGGACTCTGCTTCTCCCTCTGACCTCCCCTCTCATGCTGTCTCACTCTGTCTCTCTCTCTCAAATAAATAAATAAAATCTTAAAAAAAAAGGCGGGGGGGGAGAGGGAGAAACTGCAGGAAAAATTTTCCTTATTTTTTTTTTTTAAAGATTTCCATTTATTTGTTTGACAGATTGAGATCACAAGTAGGCAGAGAGGCAGGCGGAGGGGGGGGGGAAGCAGGCTCCCTGCTGAGCAGAGAGCCCGATGTAGGGCTCGATCCCAGGACCCTGAGACCATGACCTGAGCTGAAGGCAGAGGCTTTAACCAACTGAGCCACCCAGGTGCCCCATTATTTTTTAAAAGTAAAAATGTAGGACAAATTGTTTTGATGTGTCTGAAACAGAATTTTTTTTTTTACTCTTGTCACTCACAAGATGTTTTCTTTGTCATTCCTTAGTTAACATTGAATCTACATGCCAGTTTTCACGTGCACAGACATTGTGTGCCTAGTGACCAGGGACACTTTTTCCTCCTGGATTATTTTGGCTCCTTTAGATTTTGAAGTTCCACTTCACTGGCGTCAGATCAGAACTACAGCAATATTTAGGCAAATTGCAATTTTAGACAAATTGTAGGTGCTTGAATGTGCCTATTAAGATAAATTCCACTGGAAAATATTTTGGAATACCAGTGAAAAATAACAATGGGAGAAACCCCCAGGTAGGTTGGCAGAGTTAGAAGGATCCTAAGCTCACCTCATCCCTTAGATACAAGTAGATAACACCCATGTAAAGTACAGATAAAGCAGAAAGTGACCCAAAGACTAACGGAACAGACTCTCCACAGATAAATAGAGAGAAAAGACCATTTTGAAGAGGGTAGGAAGGGCAGAGGTCTGGTTGGAAGCCAGACTCACCTGCAAGTGTGTGTTTTGAGGAGGGATGTCACATATGTGGAGGGGAAAGGAGCACACCAGACACCCCAGGCACAGGGGAACCTCGCTGAGAAGACATCCCCATAACATGTGGCTTTGAAAACCAGAGGGTCTTAATTTCATGCGTTTTCATAATCACTGGGGCTTAACACTTGAAACTCTAAAAATCATCTGGTTTAGCTGTGGGAGAGCCAGAGGGCGATGGGAAGCAGGGTCACACCCTTAACACGATCAGCATAACAGCTTCCCTGAGATGCAATATAGAAGCAGCAGTTTGAAAAACACCTAAGGTATATGGGAAGATTTATATCCTAATCTCAGAACATATCCGAGGGGCAGGGATCTTTGGGAGACTGTTCCAAGAACAAGAGTGGGTGGCACCATTTCCTTGCACCATCCCCCCAGCCTAGATACAACAACGATATCTGCAGGAACCGGTGCAACTTGATTACTCTCTACCTAGCTAGTGGCCTGACCCCACCCGCTCAAACCAGTCCTCAACAGTTTTCCAAAGTAGCCAGAGGTCCCCTCCTACAGACTGGAACAGTGCAAGTGAGCTAACACCATTCACCCTGCCTCTGCATTTTCCTGCAGACCTGCCTCCTTGGCAGGAGTTTTGGCAGGAGTTTTCCCATAGTAGACTTGTGCAAACCTTGCTGACACTGATGTGTAACCACTGTGTTCTCTTATGGACCTGTCCTGTTCAACATGCCCTTGGCTAGAGTCTATCCAAAGCTGCATCCAAAGCACAGCAGTGTGCAGGCAGCCCAGACAGCCACTAGCACTACTTCAAAGTGACTCCTGCACTATGGAGAGGGCAAAAACACACATCTACCAGTTCAATTGTAGCCACAGCAGTGGGCTGGGGGCAGGCATCTGCTCTGATTATAGGCTGTGCCCACCAATGAAAACTTCTCTGGAGATGTCACTCAGGTGCTATGATGGCTCTGAAAAATTCCTGATCTGATCCAACTCAAGCTCAAAGTGGCCCCTGCTTGGTCCTTTAATAGAAGGACCAGTTGCTGCCCACAACAGAAGAGAGCCATTGAGCCAACTGGAATGAAGACAAATGTGGCTCTGGCACAGTGGGTACATGCCGTACTCATAGGCTACCCTTCTGAAGTGTTAGGTTCTGGTGAATGAGGGACATAGCATGGCAAGGCACTACAGGACCTCTTCATACAGCCACTATTTTCAAAGAGAAGGAGCTATACCTGAATATCCTAACACAGAGAAATACTAAGAGTGATTTAGACAAAATGAGACGGAAGAATCTGTACCAAATGAAAGAAAAGAACAAAATATCAGTAAAAGAACTACCCGGAATGGAGATAATATTGCCTCATAGGGAATTTAAAGTAATGGTCAGAAAGATACTCCCTGAACTTGAGGGAAGAGTAGAGGATCTCAGCGACACCTCCAACAAAGAGATGGAAAACATAAAAAAGAAGCAATAAGAGATGAATAAATGAATGAAATTAAAAATACAGTAGGGGAAGGAAAATTTATGAATCAGTGACCTGGAAGACTGAGTAATAGAAAGCACTCAAGCTGAACAGGAGGAAAAAAATAAATAAAAAATGAGAAAAAAATATTAAGGACACTCAGTAACACCATCAAGTGTAATAACATTCACATTATAGAGATCCCAGAAGAAAAGAGAGAGAAAAAGGGGGTGGAAAATTTATTTAAATAATAGCTGAAAACTTTCTGAATCTAGGGAAAGAAATAGAAAGCCAGATCCATGATGCATAGAGCCCCAAATAAAGCCAACCCAAGGAGTCCTATACCAAGAGATAAAGTAATTTAAGTGGTGAAAAGTAGTGACAGAATTTTAAAAGCAGATACCTACAAGGGAAACCCCACTGGGCTGTCAGCTGACTTCTTTTTTCGCAGAAATTTTGCAGGCCAGAAAGGAGTGACATCATATATTCGAAGTGCTAAAGGAAAACAAAATAAAACAAAAACAAACAAAACCCAAACCTAAAACCAAGAATACTTTATCCACCAAGACTGTCATTCGGAATGGAGGAGATTAAAGAGTTTTTCAGAGAAATAAAAGTTAAAGGAATTCATCACTATTAAACCAGTCTTATAAGATATATTAAAATTGGACCCTTTGATTTGAAAACAAAATGTAGGCAGCAGTAAGAAAAGTAGGAAGCACAAAAGCAGTAAATTTAAGTATATCAATAAAAATCAGTCAAGGGATTCACAAAATGAAAGAAAGTAAAGTATGACACCATATACTTAAAATGTGGGGAGGAGAACAGTAAATTTTAGTGCTTTTACCATGGTTTCAAACTTTAAGTGACCATTAACTTAATACAGACTACTGCATGTATAAATGTTATATATAAACTTAACAGTAACCACAAATTAAAAACAGGTAATAGATAAACAACAAGTTAAAGAGAAAGGAGAATCCAAGCATATAACTCAAGAAAGCCAGCAAACCATGAGAGAAAAGAGTAAGAGAAGAAAGAAACAGAGAAGAACTACAAAACAACAACAACAACAAAAACAAGTGAAAGGGCAGTAAGTACATACCAGCAATAATTACTTTGGATATAAATGGACTAAAAGCTCCCATCAAAAGACATAGGGTGACAGAATGGATAAAAAAGCAAGACCCTATACGCTGTGTACAAGATACTCATTTCAGGGGTGTGTGAGTGGCTCAGTGGGTTAAAGCCTCTGCCTTCGGCTCAGGTCATGATCTCAGGGTCCTGGGATTGAGCCCCACGTCGGGCTCTCTGCTCAGTGGGGAGTCTGCTTCCCTTCCTCTCTCTTTGCCCACTTGTGATTTCTGTCTGGCAAATAAATAAATAAAAACCTTAAAAAAAAGATACTAATTTCAGACCTAAAGACATGAACACTGAAAGTAAAGAGATGGAAAAGCATTTAACATGCAAAATGGGAGTGAAAAGAAAACTGGGGTCATAATACTTGTGTCAGAGAAAATATTTTATCTTTTTAAAATTTTTTATTTTAGAGAGAGAGAGTGCACAAATGGCCAGAGGGGAGATGGAGAGAATCCTCAAGCAGACTCCCAGAGGAGCATGGAGCCCGGTGTGGGGCTTGATCCTAGGAACTTGATATCATCATCTAAGCCAAAATCAAGAACCAGCTGCTTAACCAACTGAGCAACCTAGGCATCCCGAGATAAAATAGACTTTATTATTTTTTTAATTTAAGATTTTATTTATTTGAGAGAGAGCACACAGCAGAAGGGGCAGGGAAAGGGGAAGAAAATCTTAAGCAGACACTATGCTAAGCACAGAGCCTGGTACCAGGTTTGATCTCATAGTGCTGAGATAACAGAACCTGAGCCCAAACCAAGAGGTAGATGCTTAACCCACCACACCATCCAGGTGCCCCCGCAAAACAAAGACTATAACAAAAGACAAGGATAGTACATAATCATAAAGGGAAAAATCCAACAAGAAGATATAATTATACAACATGGAAGCACCCATATACTGAAAGCAGCTTGTAACAAACACAAAGGAAGTACAATAATAGTAAGGAACTTTAACACCTTACTTACATCAATGGATGGATCATCCAGACAAAAGCAACAAGGAAACAGTGGCTTTGAGTGACACATTGGATTATATGGATCTAAGAAATATATTCAGAACATCTCATCCTAAAACAGCAAAATACACATTCTTTCAAGGGCACATGGAACATTCTTCAGAATGGATCACACATTAAACTGTAAAACAAGTCTCAACAAATTCAAAATATTGAAGTCACACCATGAATCTTTTAGACCATAATGCTATTAAAGTATAAATAAACAACAAGAAGAAATCAGGAAAGAAAACAAGTATATGGGGTTAAATAATATGCTACTAAACAATGAATGTGTTAACTGACAATGCAAGGAGAAAATTAAATACATGTAGACAAATGAAAATGAAACACAATGGTCAAAAATCTTTGGGATGCAGCAAAAGTTGTTTTCAGAGAGGTATTTATAGCTACATAGGGCTACCTGAAGAAGCAAGACAAATCTCAGAGTAACCTACCTTTACACCTAATAGAGATAGAAAAAGAAATAAAACCCACAACCAGGAGAAGGAAGGGAATAATAAAGATTTCCTTTATTTAAGGTAAGACTTTTTTTCTTTAAAGATTTTATTTATTTGACAGAGACAGCAAGACAGGGAATACAAGCAGGAGGAGCGGGAGAGGGAGAAACAGCTTCCCACTGATCAGGGAGCCTGATGCGGGGCTCGATCCCAGGACCCTGAGATCATAACCTGAGCCGAAGGCAGATGCTTAATGACTGAGCCACCCAGGTTCCCCAAGAGAAGTACTTTTTTAAAAATAGAAACTAAAAGCCAAACAAAGATAACAGATTGATGAACCTAGCAGCTGACTGGTTTACAAGATCAACAAAATTGATAAACCATTAGCCAACCTAATAGAGAAAGAGGACTCAAATAAGTAAAATCAGATACAAAAGGAAAAGTAACAGCGGACAACACAGAAGTACAAAGGAGTTATAAGAGAATATTATGAAAAAATATTGGCCAACAAATTGGTCAACCTAGAAGAAATGGATGAACTCCTAGAAGCAAATAACATCCCCGAAGTGAATCAGTATAGTCCAGGACCAGAGAGCTTCAAAGGTGATTTCTACCAAACATTTAAGGAAGTGTTAATACCTATTCTTTCCAAAGTATTCCAAAAATGAAGAGGAAGAAAACTTTCCAACCTAATTCTATGAGGCCAGCATTACCTGTTCCCAAAACTAGATAAAGAAACTACAAAAAACAGAGAACTAGAGCCAATATCTCTGATGAATTGAATCCTTCATTACATCAAAATCATACACCACAATCAAGTGGGATTTATCTCTGGGATGCAAGGGTGGTTCAGTTTTCACCAATCATGTGATGCATCACATCAACAAAAGAAAAGACAAAAAGCAAATGAGCATCTCAACAGAGGCAGAAAAAGCATTTGACCAAGCACAGCATTCATTCGTGATTAAAGCGCTGGTACATCTACAGGGAACATACCTCAACATAATAAAGGTCATATATAAAAATACCACAACCAACATCATACTCAGTGCTGAAAAACTCAACATAGTAGTGGCATTTGTAGCCCAGTAATCAGACACAAAAATAAATAAAAGGCATTCAGATTGGTAAGGAAGATTAAGAAATACTTTCACTATTTGAAAATGAAATGATATTATCTATATAAAATCCTGAAGATTCTACCGAAACAACAAACCAACTAACAACAACAAAAAAAAACAGATCATTGAATTCTGTAAGTCAGTGGATAAAAAATCAATACACAGTACTCTGTTGCATTTCTATACACTAATAATGAAGTAGCAGAAACAGAACAATTCCATTTACAATTGTACCAAAAAGAATAAAATACCTAGGAATAAACTTAACCAAAGAGGTGAAGGATTTGTGCTTTTTATTGTTGTTGTTGTTTGTTAAGTAATCTCTACATCCAGCCTGAGGCTTGAACTTATAACCAACCTTGAGATCAACAAACACATGCTCAGGTGCTCCCTGTATTTTGCAAACTATCACACTTTGTGAAAGAAATGGAAGATGATATAAATGGAATGATATTCCATATTCATGGATTAGTAGAACAAGTATTATGAAAGTATTCATATTACCCAAAGCCATTTACTGATTTAATGCAATCCCTATGAAAATAACAATAGCATTTTTTTACAGAACTAGAACAGGCAATCCTAAAATTGGTATGGAACAAAAAACAAACAAAAAAAACCCAAATAGCCAGAGTGATCTTAAAAAAGGGAAAAAAGTGGAGGTATCACAATTCCAGAATTTCAAGATATACTACAAAGGTATAGTAATCAAAAGAGTATTGTGCTACTTGCACAAAAATAGACACACAGATTAGTGGAATAGCATAAAGAGCCCAGAAATAAACCCACACTTAAACATGGTCAATCTTCAACAAAGAAGGCAGTAGAATGCAATGGAAAAAAGAAGTCTTTCAACAAATGGTACTGGGAAATCTGGACAGGTATATGGAAAAGAATGAATCTGGACCACTTTCTTAAACCATACACAAAAATAAACTCAGAATGGATTAAGGACCTAAATATAAGACCTTAAATCATAAAATTTGTAAAGAAAATATATTAATTTCTCTGATATTGGCCATTGAATCTTTTCTAGATAAATCTTAGGCAAGGGAAACAAAAGCCTAAATAAACTATTGGATTACATTAAAACAAAAAGCTCCTACAAAGCAAAGGAAACCATCAACAAAACAAAAAGGCAACCAACTGAATGGAAGATGATATTTTCAAATGATATATCTGATAAAGAGAATTCAAAATATATGAAGAACTTATATAATTCCACACCAAAAACACAAATGATCAGTTTAAAAATGTGCAGAAGATATGAACAGACATTTCTCCAAAGAAAAGACATACAGAAGGTCCATAGACACATGAAAAGATACCCGGTATCACTAATTGTCAGGGAAGTGTAAATCAGAACCACAGTGAGATACCACCTAACACCTTTCAGAATGACTAAAATCAGAAACGCAAGAAACATGTTGGTGAGGATATAGAGATAAAGGAACCCTTGTGCACTGTTGGGAATTCAGATTATTTCAGCAACTGTGAAAAAACACTATGGAGTCCCCTCAAAAGTTTAAAAATAAAATTATATTTGATCCAATAATCTTAATACTCATTATTTATCCAGAGAATATGAAAATACTAATCTGAAAAGACATAGGCACCCTATGTTTATTGCAGCATTTACCTTAGCCAAATTATGGAAGCAACCCAAGTGTCCATCCATAGATGAGTGGATAAAAAAAATACACAGAGGAACACACACACACAGGAATATTACTCAGCCTTAGGAGGAATGAAATCTTGCCATTTGGAATAACGTGGATATATCTAGAGGATATAATGCTAAGTGAAATAAGACAAAGACAAGTATTTGATTGTACTCATGTGTAATTTAAGAAACAAAATAAAGGAACAAGGGAAAAAGGAGGTATAAAGCCAGACTCTAGAGAAAAAACTAGTGGTTTGTGACCAGAGGGGAAGTGTGTGGGAGGGATGGAGAAATAGGTGAAGGGTATTATGAGTGCCCTTATCGTGACGGGCCCTGAGTAAGGTATAGAATTGCTGAATCACTATGTTGTGCAACTGAAACTAATACTGTACTTTCATTATACTGGGAATAAAAAAAAGGGCGAAAACACAAACCATATGGGGAAGTAGTATGCATGCTGCCTGTCTACCTGTCTGTATCTCTTTTATTTAGCTATGCATATTTATAGATTTTATAATAAAACCTGGTGATGAACAAGTAGGAGTATTGTGTGACCTTTTCTTTGATGTTTCTTTGAGGAGTTTATACCAAAAAACTGTTGTTGTTTTTTTCCAGAAATATGGACACTATGGATAAAAGGAAAGATAAACAGAGGTTTAGTTGATGAAAGTTTACCTATGAAAATAACAGGAAATAACCTTCCTTTCAGTAGGTACATAAATACATATCACTGAATTTTTATTTTTGTATTTACTTATTTTTTACCAAGGACCAATTTTGTTAAAATATAGTTCAAGTCATGTAACTGTGTGAAAATTAATGGAAAGGAATGGACTTATGGGTCAAAATTAGTTTCAAAATATGCTTTTATTTTCCTCAGTCATGTGATACATGCTTACAGTCTTAAATGAAATTATACACAAACATATGTCAAAACATAACCCTTTATCCCCATTCGAAATTCCATTCTCCTGAATGCATATGGGGATGAAGAGTTACGTTTTAACATACGTTTCTGAATAATTTCATTTAAGACTTTAAGCACATATTATTTTTAATCTGGTAAACATCAGATGACTGAGAAAAAAGTAATCATTTGAGAATCAGTTTGATATGGAGATTACAATTTTTACTTCAGGATTTATATCAGATTTATTAGAACTTTTTGAATCTGAGTTCATGATATAATTAAATCTCTGGTTTAGTGGGACTGGGCAGTGACAGAATTTATGCTGTCCCCACCCCACATTTAGAGTACACCTTGGAACAGAGTCAGCACACCATAACCCGGTTGACTTCAACAGGTGTCAGGTCCCCAAGCCCACACCAGCTCTCGTTGTGCTGGGGCATAGAAAAAACAAATAAACAAACAAAAACAAAAACCCAGGGTTTAAAAGAATGATTACCATATAAAAGAGCCAGCCCTAGAACTCAATCAAGTGGTGAGGGTGCTACTAAAATTCCCTCTGGGTAGGAGGGGCTGATAGACATAACCCATGTTCCCCCTGCACCTTGAAATCATAGAACAGTATACAATCCAGTTCCCTAACTGGCCTGCGACCTCAGTGAACCCTGGGCCCCTAGCCCACACCAGCCCCAGCTGTCCCACTAAGGAGGCCAAAGTGCAGTGCACAGTGGGATACCCCTGGTTAGTGCTCAGGACCACTCCAGCCTTTGTGCCAAGGACACACAGGCACAAAGCACCCTGGAACACTCCAGGCCCATACCACTTCAGCTTTAGACAGCTTGCTAGGGCACCCCTGGATCAATATGCTCTAGAACCTTCTGGCTTTGGAACCAGTTTCCCTGCCAGGGTGTCCTGGTGTGAAGCACCCAGAGAACCCCTGGCCCTTACCTGCACTGGTTCCACTCACCCCATCAGGGGGTACCTCCTGTGTGGAACACATTAGAACACTCCTACCCTCACTGGCCTTGGCTTCAGTCCTGTGGCTAGGGCACCCCCTGTCCTGAGCACTCAGGGACTCCCCAGCTTTTACCCTGTTCAGCATCAGCTATCCTGCATGGGCAGCCCCGGTGGGACTGGGACAACCCAGCTTACACCTGCTTCAGCTTTAGCTGTCCTGTCATGGCACATTTTGCATAAAGAGCTCAGAGAATACACTGGCTTTACACAACTGCTTTAGATTTACCTGAACTGAAAGGGTGCTCCCTGCAGAGTGCCCCAGCACCCCTGAGCCTCTACCCCACCTCAGCTGTAGGCACCTCTCCAGGGTACTCTCTGTGTGGAGAGTCCTGGAACATGACGGTTTCACTTCAGCCTTACTTATCCTGCCAAGGTACCTGCATATAGAGTTTTGAGACACCCCAGATTACCTCCAGTTTAACTATCCTGCCAGGGGACCCACTATGTGGAGAGCCCAGGGACTCCATAATCCATGTCCACTTAAGCTTTAGCTGCTATACTAGAGCACCCACTATGTGGAGAGCCCCAGGAAGCCAGCCAGCCAGGAAAAGTGACCAAGAACATATAATCTATATAGGGAATGACCATACACAAGACCATTCCTTGAAGTTCAGAAGGAACTGTTCCACCTAATCAATGGAAACACAAAGTATAGCAAATCAGACAGACAGAAGAATAGTCTCCAAAAGAAGGAACATGACAAAATCTCAGAAAACTAAATGAAACGGAGATAAGCAATATGCCTGATTAAAGATGCTTACTGGGCTGGGGATAAGAGTGAAAGAACTTAGTGAAACCTCCAATAAAGAGATAAAAAAAAACAAAAACCAATCACAGTTGAAGAATACAATCAATAACAAAACATCCTCTGGAGGGAATCAACAGATTATGGATGTGTTCTTCTGCATCCCCTAATCTGGCAGACAAGTGAATGGAAAGTACCCGAACTGAACAGCAAAAAGAGAAAATAATTTTTAAAAAATTAGGAAAGGTTAAGGGATCTCTTGGGCAATATCAAATGAACAAACATTCGCATTATAGGGGTCCCAGGAGGAGACAGAGAGAGGCAAGAAAATCCGTGCTGAAGTAAGAACTGACTTGTTCTACCTTAGAGAAAGAAACAGACACTCAGGTTTAAGAAGCAAAAAGACTTCCAAATAGATGAACCCAAGGAACTCCAGACAGAAATGAAATCAGTAAAGTTACAGCATACAAAATCAATATCCAGAAATTGGTAGTGTTTTTATACACTAATGACGTAGCAGAAAGATAAATTAAGAATATAATCCCATTTACATTTGCACCAAAAGTATTAAAATATCTAGAAATAAATGAGCAAGGAAGTGAAAAACCTGTACTCTAAAAACTATATAGAACATGAAAGAAATGAAGATGACATAAACAAATGGAAAGAAATTCCATGATCGTGGATTGGAAAAATTAATTTTGTTAAAATGCCCATACTACCCAAGATATCTACATATTTAATGCAATCCCTATCAAAATACCAACAGTATTATTTCAGATAATTGGAACATAAGAGCCCTAAAAACTTGTATGGAACAACAAAAGACCCCAAAGAGCCAGAGCAGTCTTGAAAAAGAACAGAACTGGAGGTATCACAATCACAGATTTCAATGTACACTACAAAGCTGTATTAAACAAAACTGTATGGTACTGGCACACACAAAAAATAGATACATAGGTCAATGGAACAGAAGAGGAAGCTCAAAAATAAACTCACATTTATGTGGTCAGTTAATTTATGACAAAGGAGGCAAAAAGGTACAATGGGTAAAAGACAGTCTCTTCAATAAATGGTGCTGGGAAAACCGGACAGGTACATGGAAAAGAACAAAACTGGACCACTTTTCTACCATACATAAAAATAAAATGGATTGAAGATCTGAATGTGAGATTTGACCCATAAAAACCCTAGAGAACATAGACAGTAATTTTTCTGACATTGACTGTAGCATTTTTCTAGATAAGTCTCCTGAGACAAAGGAAAGAAAATTAAAATTAACTGTTGAGCCTATGTCCAAGTACCTTTTGCACAGGGGCGCCTGGGTGTCTTAGTGGGTTAAAGCCTTTGGTTCAGGTCATGATCCCAGGATCCTGGGATCGAGCCCCACATCGGGCTCTCTGCTAGGTAGGGAGCCTGCTTCCCTGCCTCTCTGCCTGCCTGTGATCTCTCTGTCAAATAAATAAATGAAATATTAAAACAAAACCAAAAAAAAACACCTTTTGCCCAGCAAAGGAAACAATCAGCAAAACAGAAAGGCAGCTTACTGAATGGGAAGGATATTTGCAAATGATATATTGTATAAGGGGTTAATACCAAAATATATAAAGAACTTACACAACTCAATACCCCCAAAAATCCAATTAAAAATGGGGAGAAGATCTGAAGAGACATTCTTCCAAAGATCTACAGACGGCCAAAAGACCATGAAATAATGGTCATCATCACTATCATCATGGAAATGCAAACCTATACCACAATGAAATATCACCTCATCTCTCTCAGAATGGCTAAAATTAAAAAGACAACAAAGAGTGTTGGTAAGGATGTGGGAAAAAAAAGGAACACTGTGCACTGCTGGCAGGAATGTAAATTGGTGCAGTTAATGTGGAAAACAGTGTGTAGGATCCTTTAAAAATTGAAAATGAAATACCATATGATTCAGAAATTTTACTACAGGCTATTTACCCAATGAATATGAAAATACAATTTTGAAAAGATCTATGGACCCCTATGTTTACTGAAACATTCACAATACCAAAATTATGGAATCAATCTAACTGCCCACTGATAAATGAATGGGTAAAAAAGATGGGATACACACACACACACACACACACACACACACACACACAGGAACATGCAGCAATATAAAAGGATGGACTCTTCCCATTTGAGGCAACATGGATGGACCTAGAGTGTATTAGTGCAAGAAGTCAGCCTGAGAAAGACAAATGCCATATGATTTCACTGACATGGGATCTAAACAAATGAAAATAAATTAATAAGGAAACAAAAAGCAAAGTCACAACCTGTTTAAAAAAAAAAAGAATCTTTATATTTTCAAACCCAGAAAATGTAAAATGTGCTATCTCAACTAGACTTTAATGGAACAGGTGATAACTTATACTTATTCCAAAAAATGAAGTGCTTATATATGTATTATATAACTGTTTCAGAAAAACTGGTCATGTAGTATATATAGAAATCACCTATAACTGATGAGATCTGGAGAGATATGTTCAGATTTTTTTCAAATTATTAAGGGGATCCTAAACTAATCTAGATTTTCCAGTCCTTTACTACAGTATATTTTTTAGCCATGGTTCCTCTAATCTTATAGTTTTTAATAATGTAGAAGGAAAATCCCTCCCAGAGTATGCATTTTTTATATATTCCACATTAGATTTATAGTTTGGCATAATAGCACTATACTTATTTTCTTCATATTAGGCATTTATATTATAACATCATGAGTATTAAATTCATATATATGTTTTTATATGTAGAAGTCTGTATTATTCTACATTTATATTCCATGCTTCAGAAAACTTCAATATACAAAGCCCAGTAGGAATAATGTATTGAATACCTGCTATGTGCTAAAAACAAAAATTCGAAATGCTCTAATATCTTATTTGTAATATAGTAATGTTACAAGGTAGGGGTTATTTCTCCATTTGCTGATTGAGGAAATAAGGTGCAGAGAGATTGAGCAGGAAGTTACCCAGAGATATATTCTGAGTGAGTTTTATATTGTATGTCTTTGGCTTCTCAGGAGATGCTCTTTTTACTACTTGGCTTTCCTTCCCATAATCTTCCTAAAGTTTATAATGGTAGTTAACTTGAAAATTTTTTGTCTGTTAGAATAGAAACACTAGGAGAAATTTTTCGTCTTAACAGTCTGAAAATGTCCACTTACCAAGTAAGGCTCACCCTGGAAGCATCTCTAAGTTAAAGGGCACTCAGATGTGGCTAGGCGGGGCGGGGTGGGGGAAGTAAGTAATAGTATCAAGTGAATGGATTTGAGGCAAGACTCTGCCACTTTCTACTTACGCAGCTTTGGAACAGTCAAATAATTTTAGTTTTCTGTTATAAGCAATAAAAATTACAACTCACCTCATAGAATGCAGATGAAAATTAAAACAGTGACACAAAAACATACTGTTAACTGTAAAATGTTATTTATACCAAGCTGTTTGACACCCAGTCTTTTGCTTTCTGGTATAAATTATGGTCATGCCTGCTCCTGCTGACCTTATGCCCACATGCCCTGACAGACTGGTCCTCACATTCCTGCTCTATTTTCCGCTGTCTCAATGCAGCATTAAAGCATCAGCTCAAACCAAGTGTTTTCTGGGCCATAGGCTGAGCGGATGTCAGCAGAAAGGGAGTGGGACAATTGAGGTGAGCCCTTAAGGAGCCACCCTTATTGTCATGGGTGAATTCATTTTAACAGAAAACAAAAAAGCAGGAAAAGAAATTCCACAATGAGTACCAGTGATTAATTTGCTTAGACTAATTTCCTGTTGATTAATTAGTTACACTGTATTTTGTAACATTAAGTATTAAGTAGGATCCACCTGAAAGAGAAAGATAAATGTCCCACTCCATCCATGCATAAGGGCCTGGTTTTTTGCACAAACAGGAGAAAGGGAGAAATAAAATATAGTAAGACTCTTTGAGCCAGAGCCAACACCCTAATCTTACCTTAATTCAAACAGGTCTTCTGCTATTAATAGGTTATAACTGAAGAATTATGAAACAGTTTATTTCTCAGTCGGCTTGGTAACACCCATTCATCACTCACTAACACCTGAAAAAGCTCCTCCCATCCATATTGTCATTTGTGTGCCAGCCCTAGCTTAAATGTCTCATTGCCAGGGAAAACAAATGAGCTACACATTTTCTAAGCATGTGTTCATGGAGTAATTTGATGGGAATTGGCAGAGGGTTTACTCTGTTTTTTAAAGGAGTTGATTTTTTCTAATAAGTCTGAAGTAATAAGATGAATCAAGGGCTAATATAAAGGCAAAGTTATTTCATAAAAATGTTGAAACTGCACATTCAAATCTAGAAGGAATTAGAAATATAAGTTAAATGATGTGATCCAATATTTTTCACTAATACAGGAGAATCGGGAGAATGCCTTTAATTGCATTTTTTCCTAACAATTATGAAATTAAAGGGAATCTTAATCCTATTCTGATAAGGGACATTCAAAGCATCAGAAAGAGATAAGAATTTAATGCTAATATATATATATGTATGTATATATATACATACATATATATGTATGTATATACACATAGAGTTTCTGAATTCCCATATCCATTCCTCTACTCCTACTTCATCATCTTGGGCACATAAGTTCCATAAAATTACCTGGTAAACATATCTAACATACAGTTTCCTGCCCCCAGCCTGCTTAGACCATGTGGCCAGAGTCCCTCATCACTCTGTAGTAACAGGTTCCTGACTAGATGCTCTGCCTTCAGACTGATGTCACATTGTACAACTTCCCTGACTTAAATCCTTTACCACATTCTCACAGCTTTCAAAATCCTGTCCAGACAAAGCAGTTTTACACAGAGGCTCTTATCTGATTTGACCTCTTAATAGCAGAGCTGGTATGATCTCAGTTCTGCTTTTGCTCATAAATCCTTTAATCTTTTTGAGACTTATTTTAGAGAAAGAGAGAGACAGAGTGTGCAAAGGGCAGAGGAAGGGCAGAAGCAGAGGGAGAGAGAATCTCAAGCAGATTCCCCACTGAGCACGGAGCCTGAGAAGGGGAGAAGGGGGCTCAGTGTCACAACCCTGAGATCATGACCTGAGCTGAAATTGAGTCAGACACTCAATTGACTGAGCCACCCAGGTGCCCCAATACTTTCCTCTAATTTGAAACCGCTTCACCTGAGAGATATAATCTTCTACACTTGAAGAACTTTCCATTATATCTATTCTTACTGGCCCAAAGATGGCTTTACTACTTATAATCTGGCTGACTCATTTTCCCATTAAGGACATAGACCAAATAACATTTACCCCTGAAAAGCTTCCTTGGCGCCCTGTCTTTGATTCCATGGCACCCTGCCAACTCCTGTGACAGCACTTACCACATAGTACTGCAAATGTCAGTTTCCTTATAAATACTAAGTTATTGAAGGAATCTGCACATAGATATTTGATGAAAATATTACTATAGTCATAATAATGGCAGTTAACATGTGGATGATGTGTTCAAGTGTAAAAGCACTTTTATTTTGTTACATCCATTGTCTTGTTTAATCATTTAGAATAGTTATTGACACTTTTCCATCCATCAAAATTACCTGGAAAGTTTGTTAAAACACAGATTGTTGGGTTCATCCCCAGAGTTTCTGATTCAGTAGGCCAGGGGTGACCCAAGAATTTCATTTTTAATAATTCTGCCACACTTTCAGAATAGTTACCTTTGATCATTCCTATGTGGTTAAATGTTATTGTTCCCAATTTACAGAGGAAATTGAAGCTCAGAGAGCAATGATTTTGTAAGTGGTGAATTCAGGTCCTGGGAGGTGCTTAGTTTATGGTCTCGTCATCTTATCATTGTTCTATATGAATATTCATGAAATACTATGAAATACTCCATTTCCTCATAAAAAGCAGTGTATATATTATCAGATTCTGTCCTCTGGGGCAATAAGTTGAAAATGCAAATAATGGGACACCTGGGTGGCTCAGTTGGTTAAGCATCTGCCTTTGGCTCAGGTCATGATCCCAGGGTCCTGGGATCAAGTCCCACATCAGTTCCTTGTTCAGCAGGGAGCCTGCTTCTCCCTCTGCTTGCTGCTCCCCCCACTTGTGCTCTGACAAATCTTAAAAAAAAAAAAAAAATGCAAATGACATGCCCTGTGTGGCTTTTACTGCAATTCCA
This sequence comes from Taxidea taxus jeffersonii, assembly GCA_003697995.1. NCBI lineage: Eukaryota > Metazoa > Chordata > Mammalia > Carnivora > Mustelidae > Taxidea > Taxidea taxus. Next base: position 15,558 of record RCUC01158070.1, on the reverse strand, counting down.
CTTGAACTGGTTGTTCAAGATGCAGAGGATTGCAAATATAGGAAGGAAGCACATTCAAACATCATTTCAAATTACTATAGCACTGTAGAAAAATGATTACTTGACAGTAGAAACCAAGCAATAAAAAGTATTCTTTTATTTACCCTTTGTTCAAACAGATTGGTGTGTGGTGTTGTGGCTGATGTAACACTAAAAAAACATTTTTTAATTAAAAAAATAATCTTAAGTTGATGTTTTGAGTTTTACACTTTTACTGATTTTTTTCAGCTTATAAAGTTATGAAGTAATATTTCCCTGGAGTTGAGTGGAATTTAAAAAAAAAAGAAGAAATAAGAAAACTAACTCACAAACTCAGCAACTGAAAATGGGTTTCAAGTCAATAGAAAGTAGTCTTTTTCTAAGGTGAAGAAGGTCAGCACATTGTTTTTTAATTTTGTTTTTTCTTGTGGAGTACAGTACTAGCAAAAAATAGGGTTTTGAAATTTTTCTGTCATATGAAGCATGAAAGAATTTTTTTTTTTTCAAACACAGGTTCTTATTTAGGTTCAGCAAGATCTTATCCATGTTTTCTCTCCTTCACACTGAAATACACATGAAAACACACATGTAAGCACAAATGGAAAGGCTGAAAATCAGAAGGACAATGAATTGCGGCTCTAGAAGGAACTACCACTAACCACAGGTTTACAATCCATGGCTAAGACTCACTTTGATCTTTTGGTAAAGTAAGAAGGTCCTTTACTTGCTCAGTACAAAACAAGAAATCTTCTAATGGCTTTCCAGCAAACTAAAACTCTATACTCTTTGTTCACTAAGCAATAATTCGGTGTCTTTATTTGCTAGGCCTTGTTCGAAGTGCACTGCTGTCTATTAAATCTCATGCTTTCTGGCCTCCAAACTCACTCAGCTTCATTAAGGTAATGTTCTTCCCTAAACACACTAAGCTTGTTCTTGCCTCAGACACTTCACGTTTTCTGTTTTTTCTGATAATTAAGCAGTTTACCCAAATCTTGGACTAGCTTAAATTTTCATGTAATTGTTATCTTGCCTTAAATTATACCCTCTCAGAAAGGCCTTAATCAACAAGTCTATCTAATATATACTACTGCCAGCATTCCTTCCCCATGCCTTTCCAGTACTGTTTACCCGAATTATTTTTTATTGCATTTGTGACTGCCCCAATTTTATGCACACGCACACATGTGCATCTGTATGTATACATATTTAAGATATATTTGTAAGTGTAAATATTAATTGGAAGTATAGATTATATATGTGAAAAATAAATTTAGGTATTATGTATACATTTACATATGTTAAATTATATGAACAGAAACTTGAAAAATCTCAATGGTTTTGTAATGATAATATAAATTATAAAATTAATGTTAGTAGAAATTCACGGTAGTTCAATAGCACTTATTAATAATACATGATACTGAAAAAGCCTTAAAAACTGCTTCAAGATGAGGCTGTTTTATTGTTTTGTTCTTTCAAAGTTTCAAAAAAGGTAATTCTCACGTTTTACATGCTGATCCAGAAAATAAAAGTCTAGCCTGTTTACTTCATGGGACAAATGTTTGCCTGATAACAGAACCTCAAAAAATAATTTGGCTCCAAAGAAAACCTGAGAACAATGTTACTTATAAATGTCAAAATCCTAAATAAATTCCCAGGAATCTGAATACACTATGATGTAAGATTTAGTAAAAACTGGGATGCCTGGGTGGCTCAGTTGATTAAGCATCTGCCTTCAGCTAAGATCATGATCCAGGGTCTTGGGATCAAGTCCGCCATCAGCTCCTTGCTCAGTGGGGAGCCTCCTTCTCCCTCTGCCTCCTGCTCCCCCCGCTTGTGCTCTCTTTTGTGCATGCTGTCAAATAAATAAATAAAATCTTCCAAAAATTTAGTAAAAACTGCCTATTTCTTAGGTATGCAGTTATAACCCATGAGGAAGAGGCAAAACAATCTGTGTGAGGAGATCTTGTGGGTTAGTAGTATAAATACAGTAGAAAATCTCCTATTCTCTTTTACCAGCAGATTCCCTTCCAATGTTTCCATCTTGAAATCATGATACTGAGGAATTTTCTTAAGCTGTAAATGAATAATGAATAATTCTAGTGTTATATAAACTCTTCTAAATAGGTAAAGTGGGTAATAGCAATAAAACTACTTTGTTATTAATGAAATGTCCCCTAAAATATTTCTTTGCCTGGATCAATTTATTGGTGAATTCTCTCAAATTTCTAAATAAACAGAAAATTCCCAAATTATATGAGCCCTTCTAAACATATGAAAAGATTTGTTTCATAAAGCTATATATTTCAGTTACATAAAACATATATAGCATATCCACAAAATCACAGGTCAGTCTCATGCCAGGATGTGCAAAAGTCTCCAAATACAGGAAAAAAAATCTATTAAGGAGTCTGAAGAACAGATAGTTTGTGTGTGTGTGTGTGTGTGTGTGTGTGTGTAATTCCACTGTTTATGTATCTGTTGTTAGAGTACATCATGATCTTTTAAGACTTCACATTCTCGGACAAAATGAAGAATGATGGTGCTCAATGTGTAAGCCTGCTAATGCAGGAGCTCCAGGTAACTGGCTGGAGTTGGCACAGGGGCGGAATCTCTGAATAAGAACAGGGTGGTGTGCCCAACAAACAAAGGCCCAGGATCAGATGGTTCCACAGGTGAATTCTGTAAGACATTTAAAGAGCTGATACCTATTCTTCTCAAACTATTCCAAAAAACTAGAAGAATAAGAAAAGCTTCCAAATCCATTCTATAATGCCAGCATTATCCTGGTACTGGATAAAGACACCACTAAAAAAGAACTACAGTCCAATATCCCTGATGAAAATTAATGCAAAAATCCTCAATAAAATACTAGCAAACCAAATCCAACAATACATTAGCAAAATCATTCACCAAAATCCAGTGTGATTTATTTCTGCAATACAGGGGTGGTTGACTATTCACAAATCAATCAATGTATTATAACACATTGCTATGAGAAAGGATAAAAACCATATGATTATTTCAATAGCTACAGAAGAAGCATTTGACAAAGTACAACATCCATTCATGATAAAAACCCTCAACAAAGTAGGTCTAGAGAAAATATACCTCAATATAACAAAAGCCTTATATGAAAAACTGACAGTTAAATCATACTCAATGGGAAAAAACTGAGAACTTTTCTCCTACAGTCAGGAACAAGATAAGATGTCCACTCTCACCACTTTTATTGCACATACTACTAGAAGTTCTAGCCTCAGCAATCAGAGAGTAAAAAGAAAGAAAATTCATCTAAAGAAGGAAGAAGTAAAACTTTCAGTATTTGCAGATGACATGATAGTATCTATAGAAAACCCTAAAGACCACCAAAAAAACTACTAGAATTGTTAAGAGAATTCAGTAAGATCAGAGGATACAAAATAAATATACAGAAATTCATTGTGTTTCTATACACCAATAATGAAACAGCAGAGAGTAATATCAAGAAAACAGCCCTATTTTCACTTGCATGAAAAACAATAAAATATCTAGGGAATAAATTTAACTAAAAATGTGAAAGACCTATACTCTGAAAATTATAAAACACTGATTAAAGAAATTGAAGATAACATCAAAAAATGGCAAGATAATCTGTGCTCATGGATTAGAAAAACAAATGTTAAAATGTCTATACTATCCAAAGTAATTTACAGATTTAAGGAAATCCCTATCAAAATGCCAACAGCATTTTTCACAGAACTAGAACAAACAATCTAAAATTTGTATGGAACTTCAAAAGACCCTGAATAGCCAAAGCAATCTTGAGAAAGAAAAAACCGGAGGTATTACAATTCCAGACTTCAAGTTGTATTGAAAAGCTGTAGTAATTAAAACAGTATAGTACTGGCACAAAAACAGAGACATAGATCAATGGACTAGAGTAGAGAGCTCAGAAATTAACCCACAATTATATAATCAATTAATCTTCAACAAAGGAAGCAAGAATATGCAATGGGAAGACAGTCTCTTCAAGAAAGAGTGTTGGGAAAACTGGACCACTTCCTTACACTACACACACACCAAATAAACCTCAAAATGGACTGAACCACCCAAGTGCCCCTGAGAATTTGTATTATGAAGTGGAGAAGACAGCTTTGTTGAAAGCTGGAACAGAAAGTGGGAACATGTGGGGGTTGTCTTCTTTTTAAAAAGGGTATAGCTACAAGAGCATGTTTGTTAATAATTCAATAAACAAGGAGAGATTGGTGTCTGATGATGAGAGAAGGGTGACATAGGAGAAATTCTTGGGGTGAGTGGAAGGAATGGATTCCAGAGCCCATGGGTTCATAGGGTCTTTCTGAAAGAAGACATGAAGCATAAGAACAGAACAGATCATTTGCTGATGGAACAATTTGAGAGTTCTCTGTTCATGAATCTTTTGGAGAAACTGGAGGTTAAGTAATTAACAAAAATGATACAATGTGGAGGGATTTTGAGAAGCAGGGGGGGAAAGCATAATATTGAAGTGATTTCTGATTTTTAGAAAGCACTCAATCTAGAAACACAATGGTTTTCATGCAGTGTTGAGTGCCTAGTTGAGGTCTGTGTGTGTTATGTGTGTGTATGAGAGAGAGAGAGAGAACAGTGGGCATTTTGCTATATTTAGACTTTTATTAAATTATTACAAACTGTTCAGAAACTCAAGACACATTAAAAGTCTAAGGCTCCTAACACAAATACTTTCAATTTCCTTAACTATTTTCCTTAACTATTTCTTCTAGTGTGAACTTCCATTTTTATTACTAATATACATATGTGGTGGTTTTTTGATTTATCTATTTTATTATTATAGCTAAAAATTTCAATACATTATATAACTAGCAGTTTCTTACTGCCTCTTAGAGGCCTCCCTCCACCACTCAATATAATTAAACCCATAGTCAAAGTTTTTAATATTATTACTAAATAAATATTGCTGCTCATAACTAAGCCAATAGCATACAAAGATTAAACATCCATTTCCTTCTTTCTCGCTTTCTTTCTGGAGTTAATTTTCCAATTTACTTAAATCTGTTTAGTTTTCTGTGCCCTCTGGATAATTCTTAAACCCTCTAACAACTTTCTCAATACAATTTTCCACCAGATTAAAATATCAGATAGACTATTAGTACCCTATTTCTTTTGGAAACCCCCAAAGCCCCCTCTTCCTTTAGGCCAACCTGGACTGCTTACTGTACAGGCTGCTTTTCAAGAGCTTCAAGGACTTCTGTTCACCATCAGCGCTGTGTTCTGCATCCCATTTTGTCCTCTTTGGTTTCCTCCCTCATTTTGCTAGAGCAGTGTATAGGGGACATTCATTTTAAAAAATCAGTTAAGGGGGAGGAGTCAAGATGGCAGAGAAGTAGCAGGCTGAGACGACATCAGGCAGTAGGAGATCAGCTAGATAGCTTATCAAACCATTCTGAACACCTATGAATCCAACAGGAGATCGAAGAGAAGAAGAGCAACAATTCTAGAAACAGAAAATCAACCACTTTCTAAAAGGTAGTACCAGCGGAGAAGTGAATCCAATGCGACGGGAAGACAGATCCCGGGGGGAGGGGCCGGCTCCCAGCAAGTGGCAGAGCAACGGAGCACAAAATCAGGACTTTTAAAAGTTTGCTCCACGGAGGGACATCGCTCCAGAGGCTAAACTGAGGTGAAGACCTCGCGGGGACAGCGTGGACTCAGGTCCCGCGGGGTCACAGAAGGATCAGGGGTGTCTGAGTGTCGCAGAGCTCACAGGTATTAGAGCGGGGAAGCCGGCTACAGAGACAGAGCCGAGGGGTGAGCTCTCAACTTTGAGTTACCTTGAACCATAATCTGTGACACGGGCTGGTGCTCTGTGCGTGGGGTTGCCACAAGATCTGGGGAGACTCCGACCTGGGAGAGCCCAGGGATCTGCGGGGTTCGGAGACTCCAGGTAGGACTGCCAGAGACAGAGATGCTTGGTCACAGGCTGGGTGACCTCGGAGCACAGCCAGAGGCCAGTGAGACGGGACTGATTGCACGCGATTTTCTCCAAGCGCGGCTGTAGGCTGGGGAGACGGGAGTGATTAAACGCTTTTCTCTGAAGGCGCACTGAAGACTGGGGCCCCTAGCTCTCGGCTCCTCCGAGCCGGAGATTGGGAGGCGGCCATTTTCATTCAGGAACTCTACAGAAAGCGTTCAGGGAACAAAAGCTCCTGAAAGCAAACCTGAGAGGATTACTTAGCCCGGCCCCTGGTAAGGGCGGTGCAACTCCGCCTGGGGCAAAGACACCTGAGAATCACTACAACAGGCCCCTCCCCCAGAAGATCAATAAGAAATCCAGCCAAGACCAAGTTCACTTAAGAAGGAGAACATCGAAATTCCAGAGGAGAAAGCAAAGCATGGAATTCTTGGCTTTCTCCCCATGAACCTTATTCTTGCAAAGTTAATTTTTAAAATTTTTTTTTCTTCTACTAATTTTTTTTAACTTTTACCCTTTCCTCTTTTAACGTTTTTTAACTAGTTTATCTTAATAACGTTCTTAAAATCTTTTTTGAACCTTTATTATTATAGTCATATTTTATCCTTCACTGTATCTAACTTTATTCTTTGTATACACATAGGGTTTTTTTTTTTCTTCTTAAAAATTTGGGGTACAACCTCTTCTAATAGATCAAAATACACCCCAAATCTAGTACTGGGCTTGATCTAGTCTCCAGCCCAAGGAAGTTCTCTCCACTTACTTTTTATTTTATTTTATTCTCCCTACCAACTTACCTTATCAACTCCTTTGTTAGAAAAAAAAATTTTTTTTCATCTTTATAGTCATAATTCATCCCTTCATTGTGTTTACCCTTACATATGTTTTCCATTCCTTAAAATTTGGGGAGGTAGTTTCTTCTAAGAGACCAAAATACTCCTGAAATGTTCTAGTCACCTGTTCTAGTCACCAGTCTAATACATATATATATTTTTTCTTTTTTTATATTTCTTTCTTTATTTGTGTTCTTTTTTTTTTAATTTTTTTTCTCTTTTCTGAACCTCTTTTTACCTCCTTTCCCCCCCCCCCATGATTTGGGGTCTCTTCTGATTTGGTTAAAGCACATCTTCCTGGGGTCTTTGCCACCCTATTAGTATTACATTTGCTCCTTCATATATTCTTATCTGGACAAAATGACAAGGCGGAAAAACTCACCACAAAAAAAAAGAACAGGAGGCAGTACTGAAGGCTAGGGACCTAATCAATAGAGACATTGGTAATATGTCAGATCTGGTATTCAGGACGATGATGCTCAAGGTTCTAGCTGGGCTCAAAAAAGACATGGAAGATATTAGAGAAACCCTGTCCAGAGAAATAAAAGCCCTTTCTGGAGAAATAAGAGAACTAAAATCTAATCAAGTTAAAATCAAAAAAGCTATTAATGAGGTGCAATAAAAAATGGAGGCTCTTACTGCTAGGATAAATGAGGCAGAAGAAAGAATTAGTGATATAGAAGACCAGATTACAGAGAATAAAGAAGCTGAGGAAAAGAGAGGCAAACAACTACTGGACCACAAGGGGAGAATTCGAGAGATAAGTGATACCATAAGACGAAAGAACATTAGAATAATTGGGATTCCAGAAGAAGAAGAAAGAGAAAGAGGAGCAGAAGGTATACTGGAGGGAATTATTGTAGAGAAGTTCCCTAATAAAGCAAAGGGGAACAAGCATCAAAATCCAGGAGGTACAGAGAATCCCCCTCAAAATCAATAGGAATAGATCCACACCCCGTCATCTAATAGTAAAATTTACAAGTCTTAGCGACAAAGAGAAAATCCTGAAAGCAGCACGGGACAAGAAGTCTGTAACATACAATGGTAAAAATATTAGATTGGCGGCAGACTTATCCACAGAGACCTGGCAGGCCAGAAAGAACTGGCATGATATATTCAGAGCACTAAACGAGAGAAACATGCAACCAAGAATACTTTATCCAGCTAGGTTACCACTGAAAATAGAAGGAGAGATAAAAAGCTTCCAGGACAAACAAAAACTGAAAGAATTTGTAAACATCAAACCAGCTCTACAGGAAATATTGAAAGGGGTCCTCTAAGCAAAGAGAGACCCTAAAAGTATTATCAGAAAGGAACAGAGACAATATACAGTAACAATCACCTTACAGGCAATACAATGGCACTAAATTTATATCTCTCAATAGTTACCCTGAACATAAATGGGCTAAATGCCCCAATCAAAAGACACAGGGTTTCAGAATGGATAAAAAAACAAAACCCATCAATATGCTGCCTACAAGAAACTCATTTTAGATCCAAAGACACTTCCAGATTCAAAGTGACAGGGTGGAAAACAATTTACCATGCTAATGGACATCAGAAGAAAGCTGGGGTGGCAATCCTTATATCAGATCAATTAGATTTTAAGCCAAAGACTATAATAAGAGATGAGGAAGGACACGATATCATAATTAAAGGTTCTGTCCAACAAGAAGATCTAAGAATTTTAAATATCTATGCTCCTAACATGGGAGCAGCCAACTATATAAGCCAATTAATAACAAAATCAAAGAAACACATTGACAAGAATACAATAATAGTAGGGGACTTTAACACGCCCCTCACTGAAATGGACAGATCATCTAAGCAAAAGATCAACAAGGAAATAAAGGTCTTAAATGACACACTGGACCAGATGGACATCACAGATATATTCAGAACATTCCATCCCAAAGCAACAGAATACACATTCTTCTCTAGTGCCCATGGAACATTCTCCAGAATAGATCACATCCTGGGTCATAAATCAGGTCTCAACTGGTATCAAAATATTGGGATCATTCCCTGCATATTTTTAGTCCACAATGCCCTGAAGCTAGAACTCAATCACAAGAGGAAATTTGGAAAGAGCCCAAATACATGGAGACTCAACAGCATCCTTCTAAAGAATGAATGGGTCAACCAGGAAATTAAAGAAGAATTGAAAAAAACCATGGAAAAAAATGATAATGAAAACACAATGGTCCAAAATCTGTGGGACACAGCAAAGGCAGTCCTGAGAGGAAAATATATAGCGATACAAGCCTTTCTCAAGAAACAGGAAAGGTCTCAAATACACAACCTAACCCTACACCTAAAGGAGCTCGAGAAAGAAAAACAAAGAAAGCCTAAACCCAGCAGGAGAAGAGAAATAATAAAGATCAAAGCAGAAATCAATGAAATAGAAACCAAAAAACAATAGAACAAATCAAAGAAACTAGGAGCTGGTTCTTTGAAAGATTGATAAACCCCTGGCCAGACTTATCAAAAAGAAAAGAGAAAAGACCCAAATAAATAAAATCATGAATGAAAGAGGAGAGATCACCACCAACACCAAAGAAATACAAACAACCATAAGAACATATTATGAGCAACTCTATGCCAACAAATTTGACAATCTGGAAGATACAGATGCTTTCCTAGAGACATATAAACTGCCAAAACTGAACCAAGAAGAAAATAGAAAATCTGAATAGGCCCATAACCAGTAAGGAGATTGAAACAGTCATCAAAAATCTCCAAACAAACAAAAGCCCAGGGCCAGATGGCTTTTGAGGGGAATTCTACCAAACATTTAAAGAAGAATTAATTCCTATTCTCCTGAAACTGTTCCAAAAACTAGAAATGGAAGGAAAACTTCCAAACTCATTTTATGAGGCCAGCATCACCTTGATCCCCAAACCAGACAAGGATCCCATCAAAAAAGAGAATTACAGACCAATATCCTTGATGAACACAGATGTGAAAATTCTCACTAAAGTACTAGGCAATAGGATCCAACAGTACATTAAAAGGATTATTTACCACGACCAAGTGGGATTTATTCCAGGGCAGCAAGGTTGGTTCAACATCCGCAAATCAATCAATGTGATACAATACATTAATAAAAGAAAGAACAAGAACCATATGATACTCTCAATAGATGCTGAAAAAGCATTTGACAAAGTACAGCATCCTTTCCTAATCAAAACTCTGCAAAGTGTAGGGATAGAGGGCACACACCTCAATATTATCAAAGCCATCTATGAAAAACCCACCGCAAATATCATTCTCAATGGAGAAAAACTGAGAGCTTTTCTGCTAAGGTCAGGAACACGGCAGGGATGTCCGTTATCACCACTGCTATTCAATATAATACTAGAAGTCTTAACCTCAGCAATCAAACAACAAAAAGAAATTAAAGGCATCCAAATCGGCAAGAAGAAGTCAAACTATCGCTCTTTGCAGATGATATGATACTATATGTGGAAAACCCAAAAGGCTCCACTCCAAAACTGCTAGAGCTTGTACAGGAATTCAGTAAAGTGTCAGGATATAAAATCAATGCACAGAAATCAGTTGCATTTCTTTACACCAACAACAAGACAGAAGAAAGAGAAATTCAGGAGTCAGTCCCATTTACAATTACACCCAAAACCATAAGATACCTAGGAATAAACCTAACCAAAGAGGCAAGAATCTATACTCAGAAAACTATAAAGTACTCATGAAGAAAATTGAGAAAGACACAAAGAAATGGAAAAATGTTCCATATTCATGGATTGGGAGAATAAATATTGTGAAAATGTCTATAGATATCTAAAGCTATCTACACATTTAATGCAATACCTATCAAAATCCCATCCAATTTTTTCAAAGAAATGGAACAAACAATCCTAAAAATTATATGGAACCAGAAAAGACCTTGAATAGCCAAAGGAATATTGAAAAAGAAAGCCAAAGTTGGTGGCATCACAATTCCAGACTTCAAGCTCTACTACAAAGCTGTCATCATCAAGACAGTATGGTACTGGCACAAAAACAGACACATAGATCAATGGAACAGAATAGAGAGCCCAGAAATAGACCCTCAACTCTATGGTCAACTAATCTTTGACAAAGCAGGAAAGAATATCCAATGGAAAAAAGACTGCCTCTTCAACAAATGGTGTTGGGAAAATTGGACAGCAACATGCAGAAAAATGAAATTGGACCATTTCCTTACACCACACATGAAAATAGACTCAAGATATTTGCAAACGACATATCAGATAAAGGGCTAGTAACCAAAATCTATTAAGAGCTTAGCAAACTCAACACCCAAAGAACAAATAATCCAATCAAGAAATGGGCAGAGGACGTGAACAGACATTTCTGCAAAGAAGACATCCAGATGGCCAACAGACACATGACAAAGTGCTCCACATCACTGGGCATCAGGGAAATACAAATCAAAAGCACAATGAGATACCACCTCACACCAGTCAGAATGGCTAAAATGAACAAATCAGGAAATGACAGATGCTGGCAAGGATGTGGAGAAAGGGGAACCCTCCTACACTGTTGGTGGGAATGCAAGGTGGTGCAAGCACTCTGGAAAACAGCATGGAGGTTCCTCAAAAAATTGAAAATAGAGCTACCTTGTGACCCAGCCATTGCATTACTGGGTATTTACCCTAAAGATACAAACGTAGTGATCCAAAGGGGCACGTGTACCCGAATGTTTATAGCAGCAATGTCCACCAATAGCCAGTTATGGAAAGAACCTAGATGTCCATCAACAGATGAATGGATAAAGAAGAGGAGGTATATATACACAATGGAATACTATGCAGCCATCAAAAGAAATGAAATCTTACCATTTGCGACGACATGGATGGAACTAGAGGGTATTATGCTTAGCGAAATAAGTCAGTCGGAGAAAGACAACTATCATGTGATTTCCCTGATATGAGGAAATGGAGATGCAATGGGGGTGGGGGTTAAGGGGGTAGGAAAAGAAAAAATGAAACAAGGTGGGATTAGGAGGGAGACAAACCAAAAGAGACTCTTAATGTCATAAAACAAACTGAGGGGGTTGAGTAGGAGGGGGGTTGGGAGAGGGTGGTGGGGTTACATTATCTGTTTAAATAAAAAAAAATAATAATAATAAATAAATAAATAAATAAATAAATAAATAAAAAGAAAATCAGTTAAGGGTCCCACTCCTGATTCCAGCTCAGGTCGTGATCGAGGGTCGTGAGATGAGCCCCAAGTCCAACTCCATGTTCGGTGCAGAGTTGGCTTGAGATTCTCTACCTCTGCCCCTCCCCCTGTGCATGCACACCCATGCTCTCTCACTTAATAAATATTTTTTTTTTTAAGATTTCTTATTTATTTGAAGACAGAGATCACAAGTAGGCAGAGAGACAGGCAGAGCGAGAGGGGGAAGCAGGCTCCCCGCCGAACAGAGAGCCCCTTGCGGGCTAGATCCCAGGACCCTGGGATTGTGACGTGAGCCGAAGCTAGAGGCTTTAACCCACTGAGCCACCCAGGCACCCTTAAATGAATCTTTTTAAAAAATGTATTATTTGAAATGCTATACTTATGTTCAATTTTTAGTTTGGTTGGCTTTAGAACTCAGGTATGAATATCATGTAATCTAATCAGTCAGAAGATTTACTATCTTCTAGATATTTTCATCATTTTGTAGCTTCTAGTACTTTGATTATTCTTCATTCTTCGTATGCAGACTTTTACATTCACATATGAGTTGTCATCCCAGGTTTTCTGAAATTTCCCTAGAGTCCTAGTATAATTCTTTCTTCATCCATTATACCTGACACTTCATCAAATTGGGGATTTTTTTTTTTGTATTAGTTCTTTGAAAATTCTTCATTTTCTTTTATTTTCACTTTCTATCTAGAATTTTTGGTCTTTGGATGGATATTGAACATCTTGAATTAATCCTTAAATTTTCTTATTTTTAGCACATATTTCCTTGGGCTTATATATTTTTATTTTAGGAGAATGCTCTGATTTTATCTTCCAATGTTTTTATTAATGTTTAAAAATTTTAAGAATTATGTATTTCCTAAAGCTTTTTTTCTCTATTTTTCATACATAACAGGCATAATATATTTCCTCACTCTGGGCACACTGAATAGAAGTAAACATTTTCTTTAGATCTCTACATTGTTTCTGTTCTATAGAAGTTCTATTTTTTTATTTGAATCTACTGATTTATTAGCTCCACCTGTTTTTCATATTAGTCTCTTTTCCATGATAGTTATTATCTAGCTTTTTAAGTGTATTTAAGAGTAAAACCCTAAAAAAGATGGTCACTGGGTCTTTGTCATGGACAATACTGGTTCACTGATAGGCTAAGGTTTAAGGCAAGAAGCCTCCTTTACTCCTTTATTTGGTGCTGCCCCATTATGGAATTTTAGGTCTTTATTCTGGTGTCATTCAGCCTCTCTCAGCTGAGAGTTTTTCACTTTGTGGTGGGGGGTGGGGATTTGGCATGGGAAAGATACAAGATTAACTGCTGCTCTTCTGGGATCTGAAGGAAAAGGAAAATAAAGTTTTCTTCATTAAACATGTAAAAAGACAATTCTTGGAGCAGTACCTCCTGAGTGGTCTTTGCCAAAACTGTTCTTCCTGTGTCCAGAGTCTTTGGCACAATTTCTTCAGAGAATAGATCTCCTGAATTGATGGATACATTTGGGGTTTGGCTGTCTAAGAACTATAGTCTATAAAGACTTTCAACACATTATTTTCTGAGTGTTCCATTTGGACACTGAGGTACTCAGTACCTCTCTAGCCATTAGGCATTCTAGGGTGTCTGTAGAATGAATGCACTTGCACTTTATTGGACGCTCCTTCTGTATATGCTTAGGATGAAGCTTGTTCCACTAAGCTAACTCATCCTCCACCCATATGTTGTCTCCTGAAATGCTATGAACTTCTCTTGTCCTTTGTGGTCCATTCTTCATTGCCTGCCCTTGTAGATTTATATGGTTTTTATCCATTGTTGTTGTTGTTGTTATTTTGATAGGTATGGAAAGAAGATGGAGTAAATACTTGACCTATCAGCTTTTATAATTTAGTTCATCTACATTTAGCTGCTCTGATGTATTCACAGAAAACACACATGCTTGGGTTCACTCAGAAGTGAAATTTTTCCCAAGAAATTATTTTAATGATGGACCATGGGAATTAAAGTTTGGTAAGAATGGAAGTAAAGACATGAGGAAGATGATAAAGAATGTAAAAACTAGTTTGTAAAAACTAGTGTAAAAACGTAAAAACCATTCCCAGTGGTTTGGGAATCTGAATGAAAAGTAGAGACTACTGCAGTAAATATGCTATGTCAGTTATGTGATCTGGATGTATAGGGCACTAGTCAAAAGACTATTATTTGAAATCTAAATAATGTAGCTGTAGGTGAGGACAGTGTCCAGAATGTGACTTTAATAACAAGTAGATCTAGAAGTGTTAAAGAAAAGCTAACTGGGGAGAAGTCAGAAAATTGAAAGGATCAAGATTATTTTGAAGACACACTCCTTGCCTTTTAGCTCACTGAGAATGAGTACAGGAATGGAAATGAATACAACTGAAAGCCAAAACCTCTGCAGAGAGGCAGATACTGGGAACAATGAGGAGCAGCAAATGGTGGGGCCAGTTAGCACATTTCTCAAGGGGCAGTCCATTTTCTGTTAGAGCAGGGAGGTAAAGAAAATCACTCTAGAAGATACTGAGGCTATGGGAAAAGTTTGTTGATCATACGTCTAGAGATGGGACAAAAGGAAAGCGTCCAGGAAAAGAGGTATGGGACTGATTTAGATTAGCAAATATATTTTCACAAAATGAGAATGAAAGTCCTTGGTCATAATAGATGGAGGGAAAAAAATGTAGGAAAGTTAAATTTAATAAGTTAAGGTCATGAATGACTAAGTTTTGGTAGGGTTCAAGGCAGCTGGTCTATTCAATAGTGTAAGGTCATGCCTTGTCTTAGCGGGGAGTAAGAGAATGAACACAATACATTCACCAACAACGGCTTAACTACCAAGACTTTTGGTAATGGCCTTTGAATTAAATCTAAATTCTTGATGATACATGAAAAATTAATAATATTCAAAAACAATTCTGTAATAAAGTGCAACAATTGTTTATGATAAAATGAAAAGTAAGAAAAAACTTGTTTCAAATAGTACACAAACAGTATGATCTTAATTTAAAAGTAAACACAACAACATATGAATTTTGATTATTTTTAAGGTTTTCTCTTTGGTATCCTTCTGAATTTTAAAATTTGCTATGATAGGTATATTAACATATTACTTTTTTATAAGACACAACCAAAATCTTTAAAAATATATCACACCATGAAATGAATCTTTTATTTAGATATGGGCTTGCTTAGAAAGAAAAAAAAAGTTACTATGTGAGACTTCCAGAGTAGTAACCCAGTTCACTTTGAGATATACAAAGGCCCTGACACTTTCATCATGAAACTGAACAAGCACTTTAAATCGATTTCCAGACTGCACTTAACATCAACATCACTGAGAAAGTGATTTTAAAAAAGAAACAGAGATCTTGTGGCTCCACCTGAGAATTACTGAAGTGAAACATCTTTCTGCTAGTTAGACATTTTAGAACCGCTTTTATAAAATAGTATAAAATGAAAATAAAAGAGGAAAATTATGTTAGCTTTACTGAATCATTAATGATCTAACTAGCAGGTGAATTGAATTAGTCTTCATGTTTTTTTTT
>RCUC01158069.1:0-60442 GCA_003697995.1 Taxidea taxus jeffersonii | reverse complement strand
CAAAAACTAACTCAAAATGATTCACAGACCTAAATGAAAATGCAAAACTATAAAACTCCTACATGACAACATAGGAGAAAATCTAGGTGACCTTAGTTGTGTGATAACTTTTTAGATACAACCAGATAAGAACAATCCATAAAAGAAATCACTGATAGGTTGGAATTCATTAAAATTTAAAACTTCTGCTCTGCAAAAGACATTGTCAAGAGAATGAGAAGACAGGCCACAGTCTAGGAGAAAATATTTTCAAAATGCACATCTGATAAAGGATTTTCATTCAAAATACACAAAGAACTCCTAAAACTCAACAATAAAAAACAATTTTTAAAAATAAGCCAAAGATCTCATTTCACCAAAGAAGATACACAGATGGAACATAACATATGAAAAGATGCTCAACATCATATTTCACTATGGAATTGCAAATTAAAACAAATAGTGCTAAAGGGGGGAAAAAAGGAATGCAAGGTCTCAATCCAATCCCAGACTTGCTGGATCAGAAGCTGCATTAAACAGATCCCCAGGTAACATGTGTACATGAAGGTCTGGGAGCACTGAGTTAGAGAAGGGCACAGCTGGGACATTGGCACTGCTCCCTGTTCATTAAGCTAATAAAATTACTTGGGGCACCTGGGTGGCTCAGTGGGTTAAAGCCTCTGCCTTCAGCTCAGGTCATGATCTCAGGATCCTGGGATCGAGCCCCGCATCAGGCTCTCTGCTTAGCAGGGAGCCTGCTTCCCTCTCTCTCTGCCTGCATCTCTACCTACTTGTGGTCTCTCTCTCTCTGTCAAATAAATAAATAAAATCTTTTTTTAAAAAAATCAAATAGACCATAGTTTAAATGTAAAACTTTAAAACATAGGAGAAACTCCAGAGCTAGAGCTAGAGTTAAGCAAAGAGTTCTTGACAACAAAAGCATTCATAAAAACAAAAATTGATAAATGGGCCTCATCAAAGTTAAAAAAAAAAGTTTCTCTGCAAGAGGGAAATAAACCATAATAGACTGTTAACAATAGAGAACAAACTTGAGGGTTAATGGAGCGGGGAGGGGGGGGAATACGCTAGACAGGTGATGGGTATTAAGGAGGGCACTTGTTAGGATGAGGTCTGGATGTTTTATGTAAGTGATGAATCACTGAATTCTACTCCTGAAACCAACATTGCATTGTATATTAACTGGAATTTAAATAAAAATTTGAAAAAAATATTTGTAGGATCTGTATGCTGAAAACTATAAAACACTGATAAAAATAAATAATAAATGAAGAAATGGATCGGTTTTGCTTTAAAAAGAAAAAGCAAAATTCAACTGAGTAAATTTAAAGATGTAAATGGCTTTATTCCATGATTCATGAATTGGGCAGCATCCCACCCAGCAGAAGCTCCAAGGAACTGTACAAAATGGAAATGGAATTCTTCTGCCTTTGTAGGCAGAAGGGGATGGGACAAGAAAGTTACTAGCCAAGAGTGGATTGTTTCAGGCAAAGTTATCTTTCTTTAGAGTAAGACAGCAGTCTAACAGTCAGATTACCTCACTAGTAATGTGGACCAGGTAGATCTAGATTAATTGGTTATGGTTACGTTCCTGGAAGAGACTGAAACTGCAATTAGGTATTAAGTCTCAGTATGGCAACATGGACTTAGCACAAGTAACTTGTCTTTTGTCTCTTTTTTAACAGGTTCATGGATTAGAATACTCAATATTGTTAAAAAGTCAGTTCTTCCCAAATCAACCTATGGATTCAACACAATCCCAGTCAAAAATCCCAGCAGAGGGGAATAGAACAAGAAAGTTACTAGCAAAGTAAGCTTTTTTTAGATATTGAAAAGACTATTCTATAATTTGGAAGGCAAAGGAATATGAATAGCCAAAAAAATTTTATATAGAATAATAAAGTTGGAGGGTTTACATTGTCTGTTTCAAGACTTACTTATATAAAACTATAGTAATCAAGACAGTATTAGAGAAAGGACAAATACATAGATAAATGGAAGAAAAAATGAGTCTAGAAATAGACCCATCAAATATGGTCTATTGATTATATTTTTAATTAATAGATTTTTTTAGCAAAGATTTAGGTTTGCAGAAAAATTGAACAGAAAGTACAGAGAGTTCCCATATACTCCCTCTCCCCTTACCCCAGTTTCCCCCATTATTACTATCTTTCATTAGTGTGGTACATTTGTTACAACTGATGAACTGATACTGATACATTATCATTAACTAAAGTCAATATCTTGCATTAGGGCTCACTCTTTGTGTTGTATAATTTCATAGGTTTTGTGAAAGGCATAATATCATGTACCCACCATTGTGAAAAATAGTTTCACTGTCCTCAAAATCCCATGTTCCCTATTTATAACCTACCCCATTTCCCCCACTGTTGGCAACTATTGATCTTTATACTGTCACTAACTAGAATGTCAAATAGTTGGAATCAAACAGTAAGTAGTCTTTCTAGATGGGTTTTTTTTTTCACTTAGCAATATGCATTTAAGTTTCTTCCAAGTATTTTCATGGCTTCATTGTTCATTTCTTTTTATTACTGTATTAATATTCCATTGTATGGATGTGTCAGTCTCTTTTTCCATTCACCAATTGAAGGATAACATCTTAGCTGCTTTTAATTTTTGGAAATTATGAATAAAGCTGCTATACACATTTGTGTGAGGTTTGTGTGGCCATAAGTTTTTGACTCATTTGTGTAAATATCTAAGGAGCATGATTCCTGGATCCTATGGTAAGACTATGGTCAGCTTTGTAAGAAACTTCCAAACTGCCATCCAAGGTATATGTATCATTTTGCTTTCCCACCAGCTGTGAATGGGTATGCCTGTTGCTCCCATCTTCATTAGTCTTTGACATTGTTGTTGTCCATTTGATTTTTTTTATTATGTTATGTTAGTCACCATAAAATACACCATTAGTTTTTGATGCAGTGTTCTAAGATTCTTTGTTTATGTACAACAGCCAGTGCTCCATGCAATATGTGCCCTCCTTAATACCTCCCAGCAGGCTCAGCAATTCCCCCAGCCCCTCCCCTCTAAAACCCTCAGTTTGTTTCTCAGAGTCCACAGTCTCTCATGGTTCCTCTCCCCCTCTGATTTATCCAATGCACTTTTCCTTTCCTTCTTCTAATGTCCTTCATGTTATTCCTTACGTTCCACAAGTAATTGACTTTTTCTTCTTGACTTATTTCTTCAGCATAGTCTCCTCCCTATGGAAAGAGCCAAGATGCCCTTCAACAGACAAATGATTTTTTTAAGATTTTATTGTTAGGTAATTTTACACACAATGTGGGGCTCAAACCTATAACCCCAAGATCAAGAGTCATATGCTTCAATGACTGAGCCAGCCAGGTAACCCCACTTTATTTCTTTAACAAAGCAACAAAGGCAATTCAATAGAGAAACAATAGTATTTTCAACACATGAAGGTGTGAGCTTCAAAGACTAATCAGCAGAAGTGGGTTAACCCCTTATCTAAGAATTTATACAGGGCATTCCAGCCCTGGGTGGAAGATTAGATCCAACAGCCTCTTAGGCCTAGATTTATTCTAAAATTCATGAAATTCCAAGCACTGAACAGAGGAAGCTGAATTCCCCTAGACTCTTCAGCTGAGTAAAATTTGAGAGTTACTACAGGGTCCTACATACCCAAAATCTCCCCTCTGCGTGAAACTCCATTTCACTTCCACAAATACTTAATAATGCTCAAAAAATGGAAGGTACTGAGTGGTACTGAGTGGAAAATATTGTTCAAGGGGTGCATGGATGGCACAGTCAGTTAAGCATCTGACTCTTGATTTCACCTCAAGTCATGATTTAAGGGTTGTGATTGAGCCTCACATCAGGCTGCACACTTGGTGGGGAGTCTGCTTCAGGAGTCTCTCTCACTCTCTGTCTGTCCCTTCACCTGTTCACTCACTCTCTTTCTCTCTCTTGAATAAATAAATAAATCTTTAAAAAGAAAAGAAAAGAAAGTTCTTAGGGAGAGAAAAAGAAGATATGGCCCACTCCCCAACTGGCTACCTCATCCCCCTGAATCTCAGATTAAATTCTGGAAATCCTCCCACTTCCCCAGAAATCTGATTTAAGTGTTCTCCCTATACCCCTTTAACCCTGTGTACATCTCATAGCACCCATCAAACTCCATTGCCTGTTTCTTCATTTGACTATGAAGTCTGTGAGGACAGAGAATAAACAAATGCACAAAAATAAACATCCAGGATATAACTTTTTATAGGACTTTTTATAACTCAATAAGGGAAAAAATGACCCAGTGGGGGGAGGGGAAATGTGGTAAGGATATGAATAAGTGATTCAAAATCAGGAAACCTAAAGGGCCAGTAACCATACAAAAAGGTGCTCTATTTCAATAGTAATAAGAGAAGTACAGTTTAGCATTTCATTCTAAACAGTATGAAGTTAAAATGTTAAAAATAGAGCTACCCTACAACCTAGCATTTATACCACTAGGTATTTATTCAAAGGATACAAACATAGTGATTCGAAGGGGCACATGCACCCCAGTGTGTCCAGCAGCATGTCCACAATAGCCAAAATATGGAAAGAGCCCAAATGTCCATCAGTAGATGAGTGAATAAGGAAGATGTGGTATATATACACAATGAAATATTGCTCTGCCATCAAAAGGAATGAAATCTTGCCACTTGCAATGACATGGATGGAAGTAAAGAGTATTATGCTAAGCAAAATAAGTCAGTCAGAGGAAGACAAATACCATATGATTTCACTTATGTGTGGAATTTAAGAAACAAAACAGATGAATATAGGAGAAGGGAAGAAAAAATAAGCTGAAAATTGAGAGGGAGGCAAACTAAGAGATGATGAAACCTAGGAAACAAACTGAGGGTTGCTGGAGGGGAGGTGGGTGGAGGGGTGGGGTAATTGGGTCATGGGCACTAAGGAGGGCACTTGATGTAATGAGCACTGGGTGGTTTATGCAACTGATAAATCACCAAGTTCCACCCCTGAAACTAATAAAAAAAAATTTTCATTATATGCCTATCTGATCAGCCAATATGAAAAAAAGACAACAGCAGGTATAAGAAAGGATGAAGAAGGGTGGATTTTAATGCATTACAGATAGAAATATAAATTAGTACAAATACTTTGAATAAAATCTGGTCATCTCTACACAGGCAGCAACTTCTTTGACCACAGCTGCAGCAACTTCTTCTTAGAAACATCGTCAATGGCAAGGAAAGCAAGGGCAAAAATGAACTATTGGGACTTGACCAAGATCAAAAGCTTTTGCACAGCAAAAGAAAACAGTTCAACAAAACCAAAAGACAAATGACAGAATGGGAGAAGATATTTGAAATGACATAGCAGATAAAGGGCTGGTATCCAAAATCTACAAAGAACATATCAGACTCAATATCCAAAGCATAAAAAATCCAATCAAGAAATGGGCAGAGGACATGAACAGACATTTCTGCAAAGAAGACATTCAGATGGCCAGCAGACACATGAAAGCGTTAATATCGATATCCACATCACTCAGCATCATGGAAATACAAATCAAAACCACAATGAGATACCACCTCATACCAGTCAGAAAGGCTAAAATTAACAAGTGAGGAAATGACAGGTGTTGGCGAGGATGCAGAGAAAGGGGAACGCTCCTACACTGTTGGTGGGAATGCAAGCTGGTCCAGCCACTCTGGAACACAATATGGAGGTTCCTCAAAAAGTTGAAAATAGAGCTACCCTATGACCCAGCAATTGCACTACTGGGTATTTACACTAAAGAAACAAATGTAGGGATCCAAAGGGGCACATGCACCTGAATGTTTATAGCAGCAATGTCCACAATAGCCAAACTAAACTACGGAAAGAACCTAGATGTCCATCAACAGATGAATGGGTAAGGAAGAAGTGAGATTACACACACACACACACACACACACTGGAATACTATACAACCATCAGAAGAACAAAATCTTGCCATTTGCAATGGCGTGGATGGAACTAGAAGGTATTGTGCTGAGCGAAATAAGTCAATCAGAGAAAGACAATTACCATATGACCTCTCTGATATGAGGAATTTGAGAGGCAGGGCAGGGGGCTGTGAGGAATAGGGAAGGATAAAATGAAACAAGATGGGATCGGGAGGGAGACAAACCATAAGAGACTCTTTTTTTTTTTTAAGATTTTATTTATTTGTTTGACAGACTGAGATTACAAGTAGGCAGAGAGGCAGGCACAGAGAGAGGAGGAAGCAGGCTCCCCGCTGAGCAGAGAGCCCGAGGCGGATGCGGGTCCTGGGATCACAACCTGAGCAGAGGCTTTAACTCACTGAGCCAGCCAGGCGCCACAACCATAAGAGACTCTTAATCTCATGAAACAATCTGAGGGTTGTTGGGGGCTTGGAGGGGTAGGGATAGGATGGCTGAATTATGGACATTGGCGAGGGGGTATGTGCTATGATGAGTGCTGTGAAATGTGTAAGCCTGATGATTCATAGACCTGTACACCTGCGGCAAATAATATTATGTGTTAAAATGTTAAAATTAACATTATATGTTAATTTTTAAATTTCTGGTCATCTCAAAAAAAGATCTGGTCATCTATAGTAAAAATAAAGATATGCATATAGTTTTAACCACTTCCACCTCTAAGTACCTACCCTAAAGAAACTCCTACGCCTTATACCTACAGGTGAAGTGACATGCATTAGAATGTTCATCGCAGGTCTATCTGTAATAATAAAAAAAAGTAAAAGCAAAATGTAACTGAAAATAAAGTTATCCTTAGAAGGGAATATCAAATAGCCATAATATATGTCATCATGGATAAATCTCAAAAACAGAATATTGAGTGAGAAAGACAACATTGCAAAGAATTTACAGTATGCTTCCATTATATGTACTTTTTAACTTTATTTACTTTTTTTGGTAATCTCTACATCCATGGTGGGGCTCGAACTCATGATCCCAAGATCAAGAGTCACATGCTCTTCCAACTAAGCCAGACAAGCAACCCTCTATGTACAAAACTGTACATGTGTGTATGTGGAAAAAGAGAGACACCAACAGACAAAAAGAGAAGGTTTATGGGTACATACATATTTAGAAATGAAGTATACAATTGAACATAGAGGAGTGTCTATGTGGCTCAGTTAAATGTCTGACTGACTTCAGCTCAGGTCATGATCTCAGGGTCCTGGGACTGAGCCCCACATTGGGCTCCATGCTCAGCAGGGAGTCTGCTTCTCCCTCTCCCTTTCCCTCTGCTCCTCCCCTAACTCATGTTCTCTCTCACTCTTTCTCTCTCTCAAATAAATAAATAAAGTCATAAAATAAGTTAACATATAAATAAACATAGGAATAGTAAATGAAAACTTCAAGATAGTTACCTCTGGAGAAGAAGGAAGAAAGGTTGAAGGGCAGAGCTTTTGCTGAAGCTAAGCAATTTAATTATTTTTTTAAAGGACAAAGAGATCTGAAACAAAGAGCACATACACAAAGAGGTATAAGACAAAGAGAGAGTGTGATAATATCAGAACAAGCGAAGAGCTATGACAAAAGAGATATTTGTGAGCCTGGAAGCTCCAGAAAGACTTCACAGAGGGGACAACTCAGAGCCTGGCCTTGAAGAATGGTAGGATTGCATAGCCTGAGACAGGATATGGGAGAACATGAGCAAAGGCATAGAGATGTGAATAGTAAAGGAGAATGGACCCAGATGACCCCTAAGCAATTGAAGTAAAGGAGTGGGAGGGGAGAGGGTGATAGAGTTCTTCCAGTAGGTGAGGGTAATTTTTATTTATGTATTGTATGTAATGTTTATTTATGTATTTATTTATTTTTCTGGAAATCTCTCCAGGCTTTATGAGCAACTTGGAGGTCAAGTTCTGCTTTTTTATGGCCTCACTGTATATATGATAGTATCTTGCATATACAAAACAGTTACCCAGCCAATAAAAGGATAGAATGAAAACAGTGTCATCTAAGACTCCTGGAGTTTTGCGAGGGTGAGGAAAGACTAGATTATTGCCTCCACTTTGCCTCTTTTTCAGAGAACTTATTGATATGGCAGAAAGTTCTGGAAAGCCTATATGTATAGGGTTGGGGCTAGAGTTTAGAGCCCCCACTCTTTCTAGTGTAAAACACTGCCATTATCTTAAAAACACAACAAGGGAACAAAAATATTTCTAGCCATCTGAAACCTGATAGAACTTGAAATAAAACAATTAAATCATCTATTTAATTCATGAAGCCCTACGTTAGTCACAGTTCTATTTGTTGAGTATTGTACAAATGTAGACATTTTCCATCAAGGTAGAAACTAAAAGCAAAGGAAACTACAGCATCACATTGTGATACCCAGCATTGCACTGAGATGGTTCCCCCAACGCTGTTCAGTGGAGCTGTGCCTTGTCTGGGTCAGGACTCACTAAATGGGAGAGGGCGTCTGCAGAAGCTAAGAACTAGAAGAAACAGCAGACATGACCAGGAGTCAGGAGTCCCTGTTCTGGGGCTCCCTTGAAGTACTTAGAGGCCTTCCTTCTTCCTAACACACTTCTGGCAAGATCAGGACAACCAAGATCAGAAAGCCTGAACGACTATTGAAATAGGGACAGACAGAAGAATAGCATAATACCAATGACGTCCTTTCATGGTCCAGTGAGGTATATTGATTATCTATGAGCTTCAGACCCTCTTGAAAAATAAATTAACCTTTTTTCTATAAATAACTGCCTGATAACAGAAGCAAGGATTACCAAGTACAGATGGCCAATAGTCTCAATTGTCAACTTCAGCTACATGATGTTTGACTAGAATGTATTAAGTAGGATTCTGAGGAAGAGTTTGAATTCAGTGGAAAGAAGGCCACTAATAATTAATATCTGCCTCATGTATGGCAGGGAGGAATAATAACATACCTATTCTAGGTAAGGTTCTATTGCTATAGATCTCTATGTAGCTCTAACTTCTCTGAATCTCAGTTTTTCTCATTATAAAATGAGGATAATTTATGCTTTCTAGGCCTACTTCACAAAAAGAAGGGTCTTGAAGCATCTAAAACTATGTAAGTATGAGTACAAGTATTTCTGTTAACTTTTCTGGATGAACAAAAAAGCTAATGATTCCAGAGTTGCTAGTTGGCTTCCTAACCTAAAACTGAAGGAACTGAAGGACATTGTTTGAAAAATGTTAGGGGCTTGACCAGAAAAATTGGGTAAGCTGGAATCTAAAGAGTTTAAATCATTAGCTGGGAGGCTGGTGCTGCAGTTTATTCAGGGCGAGAGAATGGAATGAATTGAAATCAAACAGCATCATTGAAGGACACTTATAATAATCCACCCAATAATTACTTATTAGGGATCCACTTAATAAATTCATTTGCTGATTTTACAGATATTTATTGAACACCTACTATATGCCAGTTCTGTGTTGAGGCTAGAGATACCATTGAGAATAAAACAGTTATCTGTTCACATGGAGTTCACAACCTAGTAGGAAATGCTGTAGTAAGGGCTGCTTGGTGGCTCAGTCAGCTAAGCATCTGCCTTTGGCTCAGGTCATGATCTCAGGGTCCTGGGATCAAGCCCCACGTTGGACTCCCTCCTCAGTGGGTAGTCTGCTTTTCCCTCCCCCTCTGCCCCTTCCTCCTGCTCATTCACGCTCTCATTCTCTCTCACTCTCTTTCTCTCTCAAATAAATAAATAACAAGAAAGAAAGAATGAACAAAGGCTGTAGTAAACAAGTAATTACCATAAAATGGTGTTATGAAAGAAGAATGTGGGGCGCCAGGAGAGCCTTGGGAAGAGGCTTTATGTATCTATAGGCCAGAGGTTGCAAATTCATGGTGCCTGGGACAAATTCAACCACAGATAATTTTTTTAGCTAGTGCCATGTTTTAAAAGTACCTGAATAAGGATGCCTGGGTGGCTCAGTCATTAAGCGTCTGCCTTTGGCTCAGGTCATGATCCAGGGTCCTGGGATCCAGCCCAACATCAGGCTCCCTGGTCCATGGGAAGCCTGTTCTCCCTCTCCCTCTCCCCCTGCTTATGTTCCCTCTATTGCTGTGTCTCTCTGTGTCAAGAAAATAAAAATAAAATCTTTTTTTAAAAAAAGTATCTGAATAGCTTCAATGGGACATGCACTCTCCAGTTTTCCACAGTCCTCACCACTTTATACTGTGTTCTGCTCACTATTCTCACACACTGAGGAAGCCTGGACCCTGAAAAACATGCCCTGAAGGACTGAGCCAGGTAAGTGGTGTAGGAAATGAGGTGAGGGAGTGTTCCAGGTGAGCAAATGCCCGCAGAGATTATGGTATGTCTGGGGAGTGGGAAGGTCCACATAACCAACACATGGAAGAGACCAGAGGGTTAAACTCTCTTCTGTTATATATAAGGAAACTAATGCTCAGAGAGAAGGGACTTTGCTCAAGTCACACATCTACCAAAGCAAGCAACAGTGTCAGGACTAAATCCAATCCTCCTGCTCTCATGACTTCTTCTTTCCTTACAACCCTTTCCTCTTACCCATTATGCCTACTAATCCTTAGTGAAGTCCCAGGGAATGTCCAGGAATCCAGGCCCATTCACACCAGCTGCTCACAGGGATTCAGACCAATCAAGCACAAGTCCTTGCTCTAAAAGATTGCTCCACGGTGTCCTCCACCACTTCCTTGAGTGTGAGTCAGGGCTGAAATTAGGAGCTGGCAAGCTTCAGGGGCTGGGTTTAGGACCCAGCTTATCTGCACTTTCCTAGGTGGTGTGATGACAGAGAAATACCTCCCTCAGCCACAAAAAGAAGCTTAGCATTCCACCATCAGCCCTTCCTTCCTCTGGCTTAAGGTTCTGTTCTGTTTTAAATGCAAATACTCTTAGAAGAATAATACCATCACCTGTGATGTATGGCATCCAATCTGGAATGCTAAAACTGGAACAAAACCTAAATATTAGCCAAGCCAAACTTATAATACTAATGAGGAACACAGCCATGCTGAAGAGACTAGCCCATCATTATCCTGTGTCAAAGCCAGAATGAAACCCTGGTCTCCTGATTCCTGGCCCAGGGCTCTTTCTACTGTTCCACAATGTTTCTCATTAGGTCTTGCCCTAAGAATGTTTTCCTGGAGGAACAGAGGAGGGAAAGAAAAGGTGGCATCGCACAAGTGGAGAAAGGAATCGGGGGAAAAAAAATAAAAGGAAACTTGGCTTGATTTTATAATTTTTCAACTCTGGTTTAGTTCATTCTTTGATTCAAAAAATACTTCTTGAGGGTCTTCCATGTTCCAGGCACTGTGTTAGAAGCTGAATGTAAGACAGTGTACTCCCTGACCTTGAGAACTTCCACAATAGTGCCTCTAGCTGACCTACTTGCTCAGGTTCTGTATACACACAACCTCCAGCTCCTTTATTAATCCAATCAGCAAGATCATAATAATCACTTAACTTGGTGCCTTTTTCTTTTACAGGGTACTCTATATTCATTGCTTCATTAATTTTCACACACACACACAAACACACACACAACATGACAAAACATTCCCACCTATTTTATAGATGAGGATCCTGAAGCTCAGTTTTTTCTTGGTTCAAGTTCCCTTGCTTTTTACTTGAACCATGTTCCCCCAAACTGCTGGGTGCTTTGTAAAAAGGAGAGGAGAAAATAACTCACCACCTCCTTCCCTAGGATTCTCCCCTCCTCCATCCCACAAACAAATATGAGCCAAGAGGAATAACCTATCATCCCATATGTTTTCTAGGAAAATTTGGAGCCTGGGGCCTGAGACTGGGTGCCCTCGGTGAATAAAACTGGAGATATCAGAGAAAAAGCCATCTATTTGGTTAACAGACTTGGTTCCTACAGAAACACAATATTCTACATGTGTACAGAAAAACCCCTTTCACATCTCCAGTTTCTTTTTTTTTTAGTATTCTTTGTTTTTTATTTTATTTTATTTTTTCAGTTTTCCAAGATTCATTGTTTATGCACCATACATCTCCAATTTCATCTTGGTCCTCACAACAGTCCCTGTGGCAGTGTCCTCTGTAGATGGAAACTAGAGCTCAATGACAGGAAATGTCAGAGATCACATAGTGAGGAAGGAGGGAGCCAGACAGAAGCCCTCCTCTTCTGTTGCTGTTTTCACTACATCACACTGACTTCTTTGTGACTTCAGGCAACCTCCGGCAAGAGTCAAGTTCTTGACCAGACCCTCCCAATTAATAAGAGAAGCCTATCAGAGTTGGAACAAGGAGTAGCGCAGAGGCTCTTTGGGGCAAAGTCCTCAAGCCAGAGATCCAGGGGAAAGCCTGGATGTCCATCTTGTGATCATCCTTACTCATGAACACCTTCCCCAAACCTCTTAAATCCCTTTTTTCTAACTGGTTCAGGAATGCTCAGCCAGGCTGTGTCTGAACCCACAATGAATCTGTTTGATTTTCTGACTATAGCATCACTTTAAGATAATGTTCTCTCTGTGAACTCTTTGCCCAGTAAAAGAAGACATCTTTCTGGCTTTTGATTTATCTTAAAGCTCTTCCTTCTAATTCTGATATATGCTACCATATAAGTGAATCTTGAAAACATTCAACATTATGTGAGGTACCCAGAATAAGTAACTTTGTAGAGAAAGAAAATAGAAAAGCGTTTACCAAGGTGTTTGGGAGGAGGAGTAACAGGGCGTTTAATTGTTTACTGGGTGCAAACTTTCTGTCTGAGGTGATAAAAATTTGTGGTAACAGATAATGGTGATGGTTGCACAACTTCATGACTGTCCTTAATACCATTGAATTACACACTTTAAAAAGATTTAATACAAGGCACCTGAGTGGTACAGTTAGTTAAGCATCAGCCTCTTGGTTTCTGCTGGGGTTGTGATCTCAGGGTTCTGAGATCCATTTCTTCTGCACCAGGCTCCATGCTCAGAAAAGAGTCTGCTTAGGACTCTCTCCCTCTCTCTCCGCCCCTCCATGCTGTTCTCTCTCTCTCTCTCTCTCTCTCTAAAATAAATAAATAAATAAATCTTTTAAGAAATGATTTAACAGGTAAATTGTATGTTCTATATATTTTGCCACAGTTTTTTTTTAAGTAGCAGCTCCTTCTAAGGTGAAGATGATGGTTATAGAAGATGTCTCATGCTGCTATGCAGTAAAAATTAAGGCCATGTTTCTTCTCTCTGTCCCTGTCAGGGAAATACAGACAGATAAGATCTTAGTGGTTAAGAACAAAGATTTTGTAGTCAGAACACAGCTGCATTCAGGGTTTGCTTCTATGATTTACTAGTTTTCTGACCTTAAGTAACCTATGCAACTTTGTTGTGCATACAAACCCCTGGGCCATCTAACCTTTTCCAGAGCCTCAGACTCCTGTGGAAAACAAGGGGATGCTCATAGCTATGGTCAGCCCTCTTGACCATGCCCTTGTTGTGAAGATTAGGTGAGACAGTATATGTAAAATGCTTAACTCAATCCCCAGCACTCCGTGAGCACACAAAACGATCGGAAATTAATATTCTTATTATTTTTCTACATAATCACTGTCTTTTCAAACTAAAGAGTCATCTGTGGGTTTGTGTGTGTGTGTCTGTCTGTGTGGTTGTTTTATTTTTTGCTATGTGTGCACAATTGGATAGATAGGAGCTCTTGCATATGCAGCAAATTCCTTGGAAGATTGTGTTCCCAGGAGTATGTGGACACATGTCCTGGGAGGCACATGTTTACAGTGAGCAGTATATACATGTGTATCTGTGTATATATAAAACACTGTTTCCTTATGAGACTTTCTTGTCAATCAACAATTCAAAAGTCATTTCCTGTTACTTATCATGATATCAACCAAGGTTAATGAGTGGAAAGATAATTAGATTGATTGGTCAAAGGGAAAGATCATGTTCTAATTAAAATCTCTTATCCAAATCAAAGGTTCAGATATTGGAGAGAAATGTGATGACTGGTTAAAAACACTCTGATCTCTAGGTTGGTAAGGCTGTAAATGCCACAAGGTGTCAAGTCCCCTGCCCAGCCTTCCAGTCAGAGGTATGAAGACTGATCTTGGAGTGCCCCTTGTGTTGAGATAGTCTTTCTATTGTCCTTCTACAGAGGCCCTCTATAGGCACAAGATAGCTAACATCTAGGAAGTAGAACCCCTGAATTCTGATCAGCCTCTGCAGCCAGCTCCCTTGACCATGCCAGAATCTCAGGTTCACCCTATACAGTGGGGCAGTATATGTAATGGTTACATGTATGTAATGTATACATATACATATATAATGGTTAATGCACCTACATTAAAGTCAAATAAACCTGGGCTTAAGTCCCAGTGCCTCAACCACCCAACAGGTAAATGTGTGATTCAAGAATTTTCTCTTTCTGAGCCTCCATTTCTTCAACTATGGAAACTATTTTTTAAATAAAGGTAAGGTTCCCATTTCACCAGGTTATTAGAGAAATTCATTAAGAACTTGCATTGAAAGTCTTGAGCATAGTGCCAAATATAAGGTAATGTCCACTTAATAATAACAGCTACTATTTATGGAACACTTACTCTGTACCTATCTACATAGGCATCATCTCATTTAATCCTCACAACAACCCAGAAAGCTAGGTACCATTATTATCCCCATCTTATAGATCAGGAAACCAAAGCAATGTCCCAAGGTCATATAACTAGTAAGAGAAGAATTTGAACCCAAGCACTCTGACACTGTTATTTTTAATATTTTTGTCATTAACAAAAATAATAACCCAGAAAGGATTCCATTGTCTCCCCTCCAACTGCGGAGGGAATTGC
This sequence comes from Taxidea taxus jeffersonii, assembly GCA_003697995.1. Taxonomy (NCBI): domain Eukaryota; kingdom Metazoa; phylum Chordata; class Mammalia; order Carnivora; family Mustelidae; genus Taxidea; species Taxidea taxus. The sequence goes on along the minus strand of RCUC01158069.1, from coordinate 45,659 downwards.
TCTGCCCTCAGATTCCTCTAAGATTTCTTTAATATTAATGTGCTTCCTTTCCCTCTGCTTCATTCCCTGACTTTAGCTATGGTTCACTTATTCATTTAACAAACAATCATTGAGCAGCTACTGTGTGCCAGACTCTGTGCCTGGCTCTGAGGATATGGCACTGAACAGAACAGTTGATGTCCTGTCTTCATGGAATTGAGGCGCCAGCTGAGAATGAGAAGCTGAAGAATGAGAGGAGCCAGCCATGCAGAAAACCAGAAGAAGAGTGAAATGAAGGTGGGGAAGCAGGAATGAGTTTGGCTAATATGATTTAAGAAGTGAGAGAAGGAAAGTATGGCTGAAACAATGATGAGGAAATGACATGTGATGGTCCCTGCCCCTCTCTGGAGCTCCAGACATACAGTTTGTAAGCTGACTGCACAGACATGCCTGGGTGGTCCACAGACCTACTAATGCAACATGTCTAAGACAAAAGTCATTAATTTCTCCAGCCAAACTCCCCTCCTCTTCCCTGACCAGCCACTGCACAACCCAATACCCAGTGACCCAAACTAAAGATCTGTTAAATATCTCCTGAATTTGTCCTCTCTCTAACGTCATAACCCTTGCTTTGATTCAGTCCTCATCATCACTGGCCTGAGCTGTTAGACTGGTCCCTAACTGTTTTCCCAGCCTCCAGCATCTTCGCCTCCAGTACCAGTACCTCTGACAGGCTGCTGTCAGAGAGATCCCCAAAACAAACATGTAAACATATAACTTCCCCAGTGTAAAACCTCTCATGGTTCTTCCTTTGTCTCAGGATGAAGTCTAAACTACATAGCCTGGCAAATAATATCCTTCATGGTGTGGTCTGAAGCCATATTTTCAGTCTTGTCTCCCACCGGTCATCCACAAGTCTCAGAGCACCACCATATCAAATTACTCTTTCATAATACCAGGAGCAGCACAAGTTGTTCCCTCCACTTAGAATTCCTCTTCTTGCCCTCTCTTCCTGTAGAACTACTATTCAACCTTTAAGATAGAATTCATTTCCTCACTAAAGCCTTCTCTGATGCCAGGCATAATCATCCACCTAACTCTCTTAAGGACCCACAGCACATGACATTTACAACATAGCTACAGTACTCATTAAATGTGCTTCTGATTATATCATATATATTCGCCTCTACCAGACTGAGTTCAGAAAGTCTGTGATCCTGTCCCATTGAATACAATGTGTAGTATACAACAGACATACAATAAGTGTTTGATAGATTGATTATTTAATTAATAGAAAATTGATAAAGCACGAAAAAACTCAATGAGTCCCTCAAAAACCAGATTCCCAACCTTGATCTCATTAGCACAAACCAAAGGTCTGTAAGACAGCATGGAAGCTGAGACCTAACCAAAAACTAACCCTTATCTTGCTACTTGGGAATTAGAGATTGCCAGAAATAACCAAACACCAGGGAGATACTAAGGTCTCAAGATAGTGATTTATCCAAGATCCCTAGGTCAGATGTCAACACACCAGATCTAGAAGCCAAAACTGCTGCCTCCTAGTTCTCAAAGCTCCTATCTAGGACAGCTTCTATCAAAAGTTCAAAGACAAGAGAAGCAAGGTCTTCTTGTATACAGGGCTTCCAAGAAGATACCCATTGGCTCTTGCCAAATACATAGTCCAGCTTTGCTCTGGGTTGAATTGTGTCCTCTCCAAAATTCATATGTTGAAGCCCTAACACCTAGTAGCTCAGAATGTTATCTTATTTGGAGATAGGGTCTTTGTAGAAGTAATCAAGTTAAAATGAAGCCATTAGGGTAGGCCCTAATCTAATATGACTGGTGTCCTTATAAAAAGGAGGAGTCCAGACATAGAGACACATATACAAGGAGAATGTCATGACATCATGAAGACAGCTGTCTATAAACCAAGGAGAGAGGCATGGAGCAGATCTTTTCTACACAGCTCTCAGAAAGAACCAACCATGCTGACACCTTGATTTCAGACTTCTAGTCTCCAGAACTGTGAAATAATAAATTTCTTTTCTTTAAGACACCCAGTTTGTATGGCAGGCAGAGAAAACTAACAGAAGCCTTCTAGAACAGTGGATCTCGAAGTATGGTCCCTGGAAAAGCAGGTCAGTATCACCTGAGATTTGTTAGACAGGTAAGACCTACCAGTCAAACTCTGGGGAGGGAATCCAATAATTTGTGTCGCAATAAAGCCCTCCAGGTGATTCTGATGCACACTACATTTGAGAACCACTCTTTAGAGCTGGTTTATTTAGTGTTCTATGCTGTTTTATTTAGTGTTCCCTGAAATTTCACAAATACCCAAAACCTCAGAATGTGACCTTATTTGGGAATAGGGTCTTTGCAGTTTAGCTCATAGTTGATTAGGGTGAACCTTAAGTCCAATGACAGTATCAGTATAAACTGAGAAAACGGAGAAGCAGAGACAATACTTAGGGAGAACACTATATGACAACAAAGGGGGAGATGTATCTACAAGGTGAGGAATGCCAAGGTTTACCAGGAGTACCAGAAGCTCACAGAGAAGCAAGAAAGGATTTTTCTCTAGAACCTTCAGAAGAAGTATGACTCTGCTAACATCCTGACTTTAGACTTCTAGTCTCCAGAACTGTGAGAGAATAAATTCCTATTGTTTTAAGCCACCCAATTTGTGGCAACTTGTTACAGCAGCCCTCAGAAAACAATACTCTGTCCAACAAAAGTCTTAGCCACATGTAGCTATTTAAATTTAAATTAAATTTAAATTTAAGTTAGTCAAATTAAATAAAATTGAAAATTCAGTTCTTCAGTTGCACTGGTCACCTTTCAAGTGCTCAGCACATGAGGTTCATGACTACTATATTAACATAGAATATTTCCATCAGAGCAAAAAGTTCTATTGGATGCAACTATCCTAGAGGCCCATGGGCTAAATTCAGTCCATCTCCTGTTTGGTATGGCCCACAAGCTAAGAATGACTTCTACATTTTTAAGTGGTTGAAAAGTTAAAACAAGAGAATTTTGTAATGCAAAAATTACATGAAAGACAAATTTCAGTGTCTCTAAATAAAGTATTATTGAAACACAGCTGTACCCATTCATTTACATATTGTCCATGACTGATTTTATGGAACCACGGCGGAGTCAAGTACTTGTTACAGAGACCATATGGCCCACAAATCAAGGTATTTACTCTCTGATCTTCTACAAAAGAAGTTTGCCAACCCCTTGCTCTAGAAGATAATGAAGAGTGACAAGGGGAGGATATTAGAACAAACTGGCATCATGGTTAAACACAAAGACATCTGTTTTGAGATGCCCATAGGCATGTACTTCCCAGACCACAGTGAAATCAAGGCAAGTATGTATTATCTCTTATTTATATGCACACAGTATACGTATACAGCTGATCCTTGAAAAACACAGTTTGAACTGTGTGCATCTACTTACACACAGATTTTTTTCAATAAATACAGTACAGTATTGTAAATGTATTATGCCTTACTCATTATTTTCTTTTTTTAAAGATTTTATTTATTTATTTGACACAGAGAGAGAGAAAGAGAAATTGCACACATAAGCAGGGGGAGTGGCAGAAGGAGATGGAGAAGCAGGCTCCCTGCTCAGTGTGGGGCTTCATCCCAGGATCTGAGATCATGACCTGAGCCAAAGGCAGGTGCTTTTTTTTTTTTATTAACATATAATGTATTATTTGTTTCAGGGGTACAGGTCTGTGATTCTTCAGTCTTACACAATTCATAGCTCTCACCATAGCACATACCCTCCCTGACATCCATCACCAAGGCACCCCATCCCTCCCAGCGCCCTCCACTCCAGCAACCTTCAGTTTGTTTCCTGAGATTAAGAGTCTCTGACGGTTTGTCTCCCTCTCTGGTTTTGCCTTATTTCATTTTTTCCTCTCTTCCCCTATGATCCTCTGCCTTGTTTCTCAAATTCCACATATCAGTGAGATCATGTGATAATTGTCTTTCTCCGACTGACTTATTTCACTTAGCTTAATACCCTCTAGTTCCATCCACATCATTGCAAATGGCAAGATTTCTTTTGTTGTTGTTGGCTCAAAGGCAGATGATTGATTAACTGACTAAGCCATCCAGGTGTCCCCCCCCTTATGATTTTATTAATAAGATTTTCTATTCTCTAGCTTATTGTATTGTAAGAAAACAGTATATAATACATATAACACAAAAAACATGTGTTAGCTGACTATGTTATCAGTAATGCTTCTGGTCAACAGAAGGCTATCAGTAGTTAAGTTTGGGGGGAGTCAAACGTTATACATGAACTTTCAACTGTGCCTGGGTTTGGTGCCCCAACCCTGGCATCATTCAAGGATCAATTGTAAATAATATCTACATATATACACTCCTATATGCACCCAGAAGATCCATAGAGAAGGGAATGGAGAGACGTATACCTAGGTATTAATGATGGTCACCTAAGAGGGAATGGGTAAATGAGGCTGGAGTTTATGCCTTCTGTTATTATTGTCCTCCATGTTTTCTGATTCTTCTGTAATAAGGGGATACTGCTTTTTTAATTAAAAAAAAAACCTGCCTGATTCTAAGACAAAGCTCCTAACCTCTAGATTGTGAGGGCTGGGGGCGCCTGGGTGGCTCAGTGGGTTAAAGCCTCTGCCTTCGGCTCAGGTCATGATCCCAGGGTCCTGTGATTGAGACCTGCATCGGGCTCTCTGCTGGGCGGGGAGTCTGCTTCCCCGCCCCCTCTGCCTACTTGTGATCTCTGTCTGTCAAATAAATAAATAAAAATCTTTAGATTGTGAGGGCTGAGTCTTCCAGGCTGCCCTTATCTTTATGTAGCTCTGAATACCTTCATGGTTTCTTTCCCCACCGTTATTGGCTCTCAGGAAAGGATCTGCTCACCCCATTTAAACTGAGCTATTGTCAACTGACTCACAGATTACTGTGTATGTTCTTCCTCCCAGAGCCGAACAGCCTTTCAAAAATTCAAAGCCTAGAGCTATAGACATAAAGGTCTACCAGTGGAAGGTTAACTTTCAGTTAACAAGGTAGGAATACAGAGAGCCTCTGGTCACCCCTGAAATCCCCAGGCACAAGAAACAGTCTACCCCAGTTACTTGCACAGGCCTAGCCAGCGTGCAATCTTGGACTCTGTATCCAGAAACAATTAACAAATACATACAGCTACACTTACAAACCAGGATCCAAACTTGCAGGCTTAAACGAAACTCGGCAAAAGCCTCCCAAACCCAACCCATTTTTAAGATCCAGGTGATGATGACTTAGACTCAGAGATCTAAATTCAAATCCCTGCTCTGCCACTGACCCCCTGGGAAACCTCAGTCCCTCTCTTTGTCCTCTCCTGGCCTCAGTTTTGTCCCAGGAAAGGAGTAAGTCTTGTACAGGGTGACTTCCAAATTCACCCTCAGCTTTGCTCTGAGCCACATTGATCCTCCAGTTGTATTATGTATGCCTGGGACAGGCTCCAGGTAATTCCTAAAGGGTCCAATGATTAACCATTGAGCTGGGCCAGTTCCAGAAAGGACTCAAAAATTAACCTGGTTACTCCTGTTTTCCCTTTTAATCTTTACCATTAGTAACTCTGGTGAGGCATTATCTCTCTCTAGCTTCAATGGCCCGTGTGCCATCCCCTGACCCTCTACCCAGAGTGTTCCATTCCCTTCTCCCAACTTCCCTTTCTTCCTGACTAAATTCTGCCAACCCTCACTTCATTCATGAGACCTCTTCTGATTCCCCAAGGCCCCATGACCACAACCTCCTCTGACTACCTCACTGTCTATACTATATCCTAGTATAAGGCACTTAGCACCAACTGTCATGGGTTTTAGTGACATTTCCTATGGATACTTCTTCCTACTTGGCTACTCCCCTTAGGAGTAGAAATTATGTTTATTTAAGGTTTTATACAGGGGATTCAGCACTAAGTGAAAGATTAGATCCAATGTCTAGATCAATACTAAAATTCATGAATGCATAGGTTCATTGGTTGAGGATGCTGAAACTCTTGAAATGCTTTTCACCAACCTCAGAAATAAGCCCTGACCACTAAGAAATGTTTTTAACTCTTCAAAGCACCTATAAGCTCTCTTAGCTCCTTGGATCCTCACAAAACCCTGTGAGGCAGGAGACCACTAAAGTGGAGTATAAAACACTTAACATGGAGGTGAAGCAATCTCCTAAGGCCAGCTGGCAAGTTAGAGATAGAGCCTGAACCACACACCTGAGTTCTTGCCCTCCATTCCTGGGCTTTTGAGTATATGGCACACAGTGAAATCAAAGCCTCACCCTCTTTTTAAGAAACTGCAGCCTGTTGCCACCTCCATATCAACACAGGAACATGCATACATTTTTTTTTTAAGATTTCATTTATTTATTTGACAGACAGAGATCACAAGTAGGCAGAGAGGCAGGTAGAGAGAGAGGAAGGGAAGCAGTCTCCCTGAGGAGCAGAGAGGCCAACGCGGGTCTTGATCCCAGGACCCTGGGATCATGACCTGAGCCAAAGGCAGAGGCTTTAACCCACTGAGCCACCCAGGCGCCCCACCTTTATGTTTTATAAATACTTTCATGCTGGCTCCAGCTTGTGTGAGGTAAATCTAGGACTGTAAATCTAGGACTGTTTTTCTCCCATCATTTATCATCATTCTCTAAGGGAAAAACAGCCCAGTACAGTTCCCAGTCAGATCAATATATTTTCTCAAAGAGATTACAAGGAGCCAGAAGACACCTGAACTTGATCCTACTTGCTCTAAGATGCTCCACTCAGGCCCTTCCCTCCTCCTGCTGTGTTCCAGGAGAGAAAAGACATGTGAAAGCTTTTAGTGTGGCCAATCATCCCAATACATAACCTGGAGATGGGCTTCCCAGCCAGAATATAACCTTTTCCTATCCAGCACCTACGGAACGATATTCTCTCATCATAGCCACCTTTGCTGTTCAACAGGGTCAGTCAGAAACCTGTAAATATATGCACAAATTAATATGCCAAGGACTATTAGGTGCAGGTATATATGGAAGTGTGTTTACGCTATTGTGGTGTGTGTGTGTGTGTGTGCGTGTGTGTGTTGTGCTGATATAATGTGAACAACCATGTGTGTCTGTAGGTACTCTTCTGGAAAATGTGTATATGTGCGGATGACTACGTGACTGGGCATAAATATTTTCTCACTCACCAGTCACCAATCAGTTCCACGAAGATGTACTGATACTGCAGGCACTGTGCATGAATAAGACATGCACATGAATAAGGCATGAATAAGACAGAGAATGGAGGGGAATACACCACAATGCATGACTGGTAGATGTGTTTTTCAGTACTACGTAGCTGTCTATGAAATCACTATATATATGTATGTGTACATCAGGGCCCACATCAAGCTAGGGAAGTTCCTGATCATATAAGTGAGAACACATCATCTGCTGTTGCTGAAAAATGCTGTTGTGTTCTCTCCCCAAGCCCCAGGGATCAGATTAAACAGGACTCTCCTGACTCTTGGGCCATGGAGGCATCATCTATACTCTGCCAGGGTGGAAGGCTGAAGTACTGCCTCCCCCCCATCATTACAGTCACTCCACTTTCCCCACCCTTAGGGAGGTAAGGCAGAATCTGATAACAGGGCAATGAGAGTCCAGCTTGCTGGAAGCCACCTGAGCTTCACGTGTATTTATGGTTTTACAGTTAATGTTTGGCCCTGGGTTATTTTTACTTTAGGAGGTAAGCCGGAAAAGGCAGGGGAGATAAGATGCCAAGTCACCTGCAGCATGTACCTGCTCAGACAGCCACCACTGGCACTGTAGTGTTCCAGGTCCTACCAAAGGAGGAAGCCACCCAAATAGAAGGCAAGGGCTTTTGGGAACAGGAGTAGAAAAAAGAGAGCCCTTGCAAAATGTCCCTCTGCAGTTTTCTAAGGGGTACAAGAAGCCTCTCTACTAACAAATCAGCCAGTCTCTACTTAGTCGCCTCTAGGACATGACGACTTCCCTACCTCCAAGATGCTCTCTTAAGAATTTCACTTTTATACTAAGACAAAAATCTACCTCCTGGCAATTTCCATTCATTGGTCCTACTTTCCCCTTCAAAAAAATTAATCTTCCTGGGAATAACTGTCTTTGGTTAATGCCTCCAGAAGGTCCCTGTTTTAATTGTTAATACATAACTGGAAAAAATATATTATTATTTTTTAGTTTATTTGAATACCTTTCTCTCCTATTTGAAGTGTTTAAACTCCTTAAGAGTAGAGAGGTTTTATATATGTGTGTGTGCATGCTCACACTGTGTACATATTATATATGTACATTCTACAAGTGTATATATATACACTGTATATTTATATACTGCATATACCACCATTTAGTCCATCTTTGCCATATCAGACACCATGCTCAGTGTGCTTACTATCTTACTTAATATCTACAATACTATAGAGAACTATTATTCCTCTTTTACTGAAGAGAAAATTGAGAGGTTAAATACCTTAAGTGAGGTCTCCCAGCTGTGGATAAAATTCAAATTCAAACTCAGGCCATTCTAATTTTAGTCCCACCTATTAAGCACAACACTGTAATCACTCGTATGCCTTGCATATAATAAACCAAAATAAATACTTGATGAGTGGATTATTTGTTTAATTGATAAAGCCATCCATTTCCAGTAACACTTAGAATGAGTGAGTTTCTCACATCGGTTGGCTGCATATAGAGTGGGTGGGACATAGGACAAATGAATTTACATGGAAGCCCCAGAGATGGTCTGAAACCTAGGCCACTTCTTTGGAAGACAAGGTCTCTGTTTTTTTTTTTTTTAATTTTTATTTATTTGACAGAGAGAGAGAGATCACAAGTAGCCAGAGAAGTAGGCAGAGAGGGGTGGGGGAAAGCAGGCCCCCTGCTGAGCAGAGAACCTGATGTGGGGCTCCCAGGACCCTGAGATCATGACCGGAGCCGAAGGCAGAAGCTTAACCCACTGAGCCACCCAGGCGCCCCAAGACAGGGTCTCTTGACTTCAAGGTTTGCCCAGTACAGCTGAAGAGAGAGACACGAAAAAGGAAATGCTGTGGGCTTCCGAGCTTCCCCCAAAATCATTCTTGATATGAATCTATGCAAAGAATCCTTGAGTCCTTTACCTAGAATGCCTTTCTCCCCTATATCAGCCTCTCCTCCTTCAGGACCTAGCGCAAATGTCACATTTTCCCTGAAGCTTAAGCTACCCATTCTTTTTCTTAAGGCAGAAGTACTCTTCCTTCAACTGTGTTCCCACTGTACTTCACACACACCTCAATATAACACACATCACATCGTATTGCACTTATAGCTACCTCCCTAACCTATGAGGTCCTCAAATGCTGAGCTTTCTAGTCTCTGGGCCTAGCAAAGATGGCACTCAGTAAACATACGTTGAGAGTGAGTGAGAGATAAGAGAACATGAAAGCCATCCTGCAGAAAGAAGGAACCCCTGTACCCAAAACAAACAACCCCACAAATGACATTGTCATCACAGGCATGCATGTTCCTACCATGAGGGCTGAGATGATGACCTCTTCCTACTCCATAGCCAGGGCCCTCCAGAGACCTCCTTGCCATTTCTGGTGATAATTGAAATATGAATTATCTGTCATCCTGACACTCTTTGTCTTGGGGAGACCAGCCAGCCAATCTCCAACTTTTCCTCTAGCTGTGCCAAAGCAGAAAGGGGCCCTACATTGAAAAGTTTGCCATCCCAGGCTACCCAGGACTAAGAGGGAGAGTCTAGAAAACCTTGGAGGCCAAAAAATACAAGATAACTGGGAATGAGTAGGCAGTGGAGAGAAGAATTTGGTGAGGCCAAAGTGGACATAGACTACCATGGATAAACTTCAGATAAACAAACAATAAAGAATCTCTCAGGACAATGGAGAAGAGCTCCCAAAGACACAACTGTTACCCCTTGAGGTTGGTACAGCATTCAATGCCTGAGACAAGGACTCAGATGAGGCCAGATAGAGAAGGGGTAATCAGAACACAGGAAGGACACTTAGACTGCACATTTAATGTCTAAGTCTCACTATTCCCTAGAGCCCTTTAGGGAACTCCCACAGGGCAAGATTTTCATGTAAGACCTGGGAGGGAATTTACCAGGCTTATACCAAAAGAATCCCAAGCTATGCCATAGACACGTCTAAGAAACTCCTCTGGATGATACAGTTCTATCCATCAGGGCTTGACTCAGCTCAAGATAAGAGTGGAACAGATGATGACAAGCACCATGAAAAGATGCTCAACATCCCTAGTCATTAGGAAAACACAAATCAAAACTACAATGAGTTACCATTTCATACCCACTGGGATAGTTATAATCAATCAATCAATCAATCAATAACAAGTGTTGGTGAGGATGTGGAGAAATCAAACTCTTGCACATTACTAGTAGGAGTGTAAAATGGTACAGTCAGTGCATACAAACAATTTGGTGGCTCCTCAAAAAGCTAAACATAGAATTACATATGACCCAGCAATTCTACTCCTAGGTATATACCCCAAAGAGCTGAAAACATTCATACACAGAAAAACTTGTACACAAATGTTCATCAGCCAAAAGATGAAAACAACCCAATGTCCATCAATTAAAAAAGAATAAGCTAAATGTGGTATATGATGGAATATTATTCAGCTACAAAAAGAAATGAAGTATTGGGGCATCTGGGTGGCTCAGTTGGTTGAGCATCACACTTTTGATTTCAGCTGGGGTCATGATCTCAGGGTCATGAAATTGAGCCCCGCTTTGGACTCCACACTCAGCAGGGAATCCGCTTGAGATTCTCTTTCTCTCTTTCTCTCTCCCACTTCCACACACACACTCTCTCTCTCTCTCTCTCAAATAAATAAATAGATCTTTTTTTTATTTTTTTTAAGATTTTATTTATTTACTAGTTAGAGAGAGAGAGCACGCGAGCACAGGCAGACAGAGAGGCAGGCAGAGGCAGAGGGAGAAGCAGGCTCCCTGCCGAGCAAGGAGCCCGATGTGGGACTCCATCCCAGGACGCTGGGATCATGACCTGAGCCGAAGCCAGCCACTTAACCAACTGAGCCACCCAGGCGTCCCTAAATAAATAGATCTTAAAAAAAGAAAGAAATTAAGTACTGATGCAACATGAATACACCTTGAAAACATTGTGCTGAGTGAAAGAAATTAGACACAAAAGGCCACATACTTATGATTCCATGTATATGAAATGTCCAGAACAGGCAAATCCATAAAGACAGAAAGTAGATTCATGGTTGTCACGGACTCAGGGGAGAGGAGAATGAGAGTGACTGTTAACAGGTACTAGATTCCCTTTAGGAGTGATAGAAGTGTTCTGGAATTAGATAACAGTGATGTTTGCACAACATTTTGGAAATACTAAAAACCAACAAAATATACATTTCAACTGGTCAATTTTATGCTACATAAATTATATCTCAATTTTTAAAAAGAAAAATTAATTGTGGTTATGGTTGTATGACTCTACAAATATACCAAACACCATCAAATTGTGTATTTTGAATGAGTGAATTGTATGGTATATGAATTATATCTCAATAAAGCTACTACCAAAAATAAATTTCAAGACTATGGTTCAAATCAAGGTTTTTTTTTTTTTTTTTTTTTTTTTTTGAGCAGATGGGGAATTTAATTTTTTTAGTTGTTTTTTTTTTTTAAGTTTTTGATGTAGTGTTCAACTATTCATTAGTTGTGTATAACACCCAATCCAGGTCTTTCCAGGTCCAAAAACCAATGCTTTTAACCACTATACCACACTGCCTTATTTGCAGGGTAATCCCAGAAGGGCTCTTTAGCTCTCTCCTCACACAAGCTCTCCTTGCCTTGTGCACTCTGAGCCTCAAAATCTCCAGGCAAGTGGTTTCTTCTTCCCAGTGTTGTCCAGATCAGTCCCACCTCAATAACCCCCAAGTGCCTATAACCTAAAGCCAAATCTCCTTAATCTGGAAATCAAGGCCTCTCAAGATCTGCAATCAACTTTCTTTCCCTAGGACTCTGCTCCACATGCCCAACATCCTAGCCAAATATTTCTCCCTGCCTTTTCCTGAATCATGTCCTTTCCTGCTGTCCAATGTGCCTGGAAAATCCTCTCTCCACCCCTCCACTACATGGCCAAATCCTGCCCATATGCTCTGATATACCTGGCACCATCTCTGAGTTCAAAGTTACACACACACACACACACACACACACACGGGCCTTAATTTTGCTTCCTCTGAGCTTTCGTGCATCTCTATTTCTCCATGCATTTATCCCTATACAAAGGTATTTGGACATATATTCTTTTTTTTAATTTTTTTAAGATTTTATTTTTTTTTATTTATTTGACACAGAGAGAGAGGTCACAAGTAGGCAGAGAGGCAGGTAGAGATAGAGGGGGAAGCAGGCTCCCTGCCGAGCAGGGAGCCCGATGCGGGGCTCAATCCCAGGACCCTGAGATCATGACCTGAGCCGACTGAGCCACCCAAGCGCCCCAGGACATATATTCTTTAAGGACGGTGTAGAGAGACAGAGGCAGAAGTCGACACCCCGCTAAGCAAGGAGAGACAGAGGCAGAAGCCAACATCCCACTAAGCAGGGAACCCAACACGGGGCTCGATCCCGGAACCCTGGGATCATGACACAAGCTGAAGGAAGATGCTTAACTGACTGAACCACCCAGGCACCCCTAAGGACAGAATATTAAACAACCCCAAGCACCCAGCACAGCATCTGACACACAGTAGTACTCAAAAAATCACATCAAACTAACTGAAGTGAATTCAATCTCTCATCATCTCACTGCTCTTTTCCACTAACGGTAGTTATCCTGCCAGCTAGAAACACTAGAGGCACAGTTTGAACAAGGCGTTTAGAATGTTAATGGATGAAAATGGGTTGCAGCCACATTTATTTCATAAAAATTATGATTGAGCTTTATGGCCTCAGTTCCCTTGACTACCCAGCTATTGGTTGGCATACCCTGCTCAGCCCAGGGGGTGGAAATGTTCCCCTGGCAGGGTGATGTCAGGCAGGGGTGATATGAAGAGGAAGAGAATTCAGCATTTTAGGTACCGGCACCTACTGAGTCCTTCATACTGTAAACATATTAGGCCCCTCTCTCAACTCTGAGATAGCCAAGGGGTTGGGAAGTCCAGAGGGGTGTGCTGCAGTTCTGCTCTGGCAGGGTCCCAGGAAGGGGGGCAAAGGAGAACCAGGCCAATAGGCCCTATGCCGGGTTTTATGTAGAATTGCTTTCTATGGTGATGCCCGTCAATTTCCTAACCACTACAGCTCCCTGGTACCCTGACTAGCCATAGCCTACAATGTCCCACCAACCCTACCCTGTTACAGGAGCACTGCCCAACAGAAATATAATGTGAGACACAAGTGTAATTTCAAATGCCCTGGTAGCCACATTCAAAAGGGTAAGAAGAAACAGGTGGAATTAATTTTAATAACATTTTTTATTTAGTCCAATAGGTCTACAATATTAGCATTTCAACATGTAATCAAGAAAAAAAAAATTTTAAGATCTTATTTGTTTATTTGTCAGAGAGAGACAGAGAGAACAAGCAGGGGAGCTGCAGACAGAGGGAGAAGCAGACTCCCAGCTGAGCAAGGAGCCTGATGCGGGACTCAATCCCAGGACTCTGGAATCATGACCTGAGCTGAAGGCAGATACTTAACTGACTGAGCCACCCAGACTGCTCCTATTTTAAAAAAAAAATTCTTAATGAGATACTCTAGATCCCTTTTCCATACTAAATCTTCTAAATCTGGTGTGTATTTTGCACTTGCAAGACATTTCAATTCAGACAAGCCCTGTGTTAAGTGCCCGACAGCCGCGTATGTCCAGTAGCCACTATACTGGACAGCTTAGCTCTAATTCCTTGAACAGCACTGCCCCTGCTGGCCTGACCAGCACTGTCCTGTGCCCCAAACCAAATATTACCTGTAGACCAATCCTCTTCCCTGAGCTCCAGGCTCTTGCCAGCTGCCTGCTTGTCATCTCCACTTGCCTAACAGAAATCTTTGTAAGTTCTCCAAAACTGTATTCCCTTTTTCCACCCCAAAACCTATCCCTACAACCCACTCCAATTCAGTCAGTGGTATCACTGTTGATCCAGTTGCTGGAACTAAAATCCAAGGAGTCATCCTTTTCCTTCACCTCTGCCTCATATCCAAACAGTTAGCAAATCCTTTAAATCCAGCCCGTGGATATATCTGTTCATTTGCCTCCAGCTCCATGGCTACTACGCTAGTCTAGGCCAACATTATCTTGCCTGGACTATTAGAGTAGCTTCTTAACTGCTTCCATTCCTACACTCCCACCCCCTCATTCTACACCCACACAGAGCAGCCAGAGGGTTCCGATCTCTCCCCCACCCAAATCCCTCCACCAGCTTCCCAGTGCCTTCTAATAAATCCAAACTCCTCACCTAACTTTGCAATGTTCTTCATTACCTGCTCCCTCCACCCACCACTCTCCCACCAGCCCTGTGTTTCAAACCTGCTAAGTTCATTCCCACTTCCTGCTCCCTCTCTTTATAATGTTCCCCCTCCAGACTTTCACATGGCTGGCTCTTTCTCACCATTCAGTCTCTGAGTAGCCTTCCCCTACCACCCTATCTGTCATAATCCTCTCATAGTCATTTTCTATTAACCTTGTTTTTATTTTCTTCAGAGCATTCATCACTCCCTGAAATTATTTTCTGTCTCCTTCCACTATAACATAAGCTCTTTGAGAGAAAGGATTTCGCTTCTACCATTCATCCCTCTTCCTCTAGCAACTAGAAAAATACCTGGCACATAGTAACATATGAATGAATGAATGAAGGGTGGTTTTCACTCAGGCTGGAACACTCCCTCCACTCCATGGTTGGCTCCTTCTCTCTCAAGTCTTATATTAAGTGTCACCTTCTCGTTTTCTACCTCAGCATCCTCTTTGCTACCCCCAAATTTTACAATTTTAACTACAGCTAATTTATTGACTTTTTTCCTTCCTTTTTGTCTTCCTTTTACTGATCTGAACACCACTCTATACACTTCATAAACAGGGGCAACATCTGTACATTCCTGCCATCCGCTGCTTTGCACAAAGCCTAGCACGTGATACCTGTCTAATGACACCAGCTCTTCCTGGTGGTCCCGTTCATGCCCAGGTAAGCAACCTAGTAGGGGTACCCTACCAGATCCCTACAAGAAGCCTGCCTTGCCTGGTCTCCTCCGGCTTCCAGGAACTACATCCCCCACCTCACTGGACCACTGAGGAGGCCCAGGCATTGTGTGATCTGGGTACTCAGCTTCGAAATAAGGGAGAGACTAGAGTAGAAAGAAGGAAGACCACTGTCCTCCAGATATGGCTGAGGCTTGACCATTTCCTTCCCTTCCTCTCCCAGGGCCAACAAGGCTCTCAGGAGCTCATCCATGTTGGGCTGAGGGAAGGTTTCTGACACCTGAAACCCAGCTAGCCCATTCCCCAGTACCTACTCCCAACCCTTGCTGCGCAGAGGGCCAGACACCAGGACACTGGTGACAAGGACACCGTGATGGCCCACTCACCTCCCAGCGAGACATTCAGCCACCGCTGAGGGAGTGACGGAGAAACTGGCTGTGGCTGTGGGTCTTGACTCTCTGCTGATGGACTCACCCGACCGTCGGACAGGAGAACGCGTGGGACCGACAGACTGACAGGCTGACAGACTGACAGGCTGACTGGCCGGTTGTACTGGCCGAAAGGACAGATGATGGGACCGACAGGCTGACAGGCTGACTGGCCGGTTGTACTGGCCGAAAGGACAGATGATGGGGTTGACAGGCTGACAGGCTGACTGGCCGGTTGTACTGGCCGAAAGGACAGATGATGGGGTTGACAGGCTGACAGGCTGACTGGCCGGTTGTACTGGCCGAAAGGACAGATGATGGGACCGACAGGCTGACAGGCTGACTGGCCGGTTGTACTGGCCGAAAGGACAGAGGATGGGACCGACAGGCTGACCGGCAGGCTGACAGACTGGTTGTTGCACTGGCTGACAGGATGGCGGACGGGAATTGACAGGCGGGCTGTGCTGACGCGCCCGCCAACTAGACTAACTGGCAAGTTGGCGGCCGCGAGTGCTGCGGGCGGCCACCAGCCTCTCAGCCTCGCCCTCCACCTCCAGTTCACTCCACGTCAGCTCATCCCACCGCCCCTCCCGCCACCAACCAGTCCCTCCGCGGCTCTCTCTACGGGGCCGAGCTGGGCCCCCTGCGTGGCAGGCGGCGCCCCCGGGTGGCCGCTCCTGGAAGGGAGGGGCGGGGAGGGAGCGGGGCGGGGGCGGGGCGATGTGCGGGGAGGGGAGGAGAGAGGGGCGCGGGGGAGAGTCTGAAGCCGCGGGAACCCGCGTCTGTCACCCGGCCCATCAGGACGCCTTTTCTGTCTTTCGCCGCTCTCATCCCCTTTGGGTCTCCTTGTCCTCCTTCCAGTCGGAATGGGCGGATCCCCCTCTGGGCCCTGTGTCGCCCTGAGGACCTGTCCAGTGGCCTGATGGGGTGAGAAAGTTCACGGCTGCCCCTCAGATCCTCTAGAAGTTGGACATCGCGACGGCCTCAGAGCCTAACTGGGGTGAGGGGCAGCGGGACCCTTCCGGGGCCAGGCGGGCAGCCGAGCACGTCGAGGGCCGAAACCTCCTACAGCCCCTGGGGCCCCCAGAAATCTTTGAGGACTCAGCGGGCCTGCGGGCACTGAGTGAGGAGGTGGGGGCCAGAGCCGGTGGGATTTGCAACGTGTCTGTTATCGGACCCGGAACTGCTCGCGTCCTCCGCGTGCCCCTCCTCCCACCCCGCTAGACCTCCCGGGCCTCCGCGCTCGCCTCCCTTCCGGAGGGCGGCTTCTGGAGCGCGGCGGACACCGCCGGGCCCCTAGGTGGCAGCAAAGGCCTGAGAAAGTGGTCCCCAAACCGGTCCCTCCGTCCCGCAGGATACCGGAAAAGCTGGGAAGGATCGAGCCGCCGCAGAGAGGAAGAAACTGAAGTCCAGCCCGTCAGGAACATGTCCACCTCACGAAGCGATTTGAACCCCAACCTCCTACCCCGAAAGAAGAGGAAACAAGGCAGTACCGGGGAGAGCCTGTAAAAAGTGATGACCCGGAGCACAGAAGCACTCTGACTCGGCGTCAACCTGACCCAACGGCGTGCCCCTGGCAGGCTCCTCACCTCTCTGAAGCCCCATCCCCTTTCCTGCAGAATTAGGAGCAAGAAGGGCCCTGCTTCGTGGCTTGCTTTGAGGATTCACTGAGATGACGGAAGTCACAGCACCAGTCCTGACACCTGGCAAGTGCGCAGTGAGTAGTCAACAAAGCGGGGCGGTAAAGCAGTGTTCCACGGGCCACCCAAGACCACACCTAGCCGGTGTCTGAGTGTGACGTCCTTTTTTGATGTGTCAGCCTGGCCACACTACACTCCTGTTAGTCCATCAAACACTAATCTAGATGTCCGGGGGAGGCATTGTGTAGATGCAGTTAAATAAATTGACTTTAAGGGAGATTAGCCTAGATAATCCTGGTGGGGCTGACTCAGTCAGTTGAAAGACCTTAAGACCAGAGCTGGGGTTTCCCTGAGGAAGAAGTTCTACCTGTGACAGTAAGTAGCTTCTGCCCGCGAGTTCCAGCCTGTCCCCAATGATTTCAGACGTGCCTCGCCAGCCCTACAATAGCATGAGCCAACACCTCGCAATAAGTTTCTTTATATGTACCTCCTACTAGTACCGTTTCGCTGGTTGAACCCTGAGTAACACCCAGAGTAAGTGAGGCACGTGTGGGTATGTGTGTGTACTGGGATCACAGAGACCAGTCCTCATGTTCACTTACTCCGTATTAAGCCCAGGGTTTGCGTCTTTGAGTCCCGTGGTTGGAGGCTATAGCGAAACCTTGGCTGTATAATGTTGGGCCTAGGATAAATCTAGGAAGTGGAGTAGGGGGATGGGGATGGAAGGCCTGGGTGTAGCACCCTTTCTCCTTTCCACCAGCCATGTCCCAGGCTTCAGCTTCGTGGATGCCACCTGCTTGCTCCTGGGCTTTCTCTATAGTCCCATTTTCCCAGGGGTGACCAGACTCATTCTCCTCCCTCTGCAGCAGGTGTAGGATGAGGAACAAGGGGTACAACCATGCTGTCTCCCTGAGAGCCAGCTGGTGAGGAGGAGGCTTCTCCCTTAGCAACAAACTGGTCCACATGTCATTGTACCCTGCCCCTCCCGCCTCCATCCGCAGGCCATGTGTCATACACACACCCACACTTCTGCCCTCCTGCCCTGATTCTAACAGCCACTAACATTCATCGATTACGGTCCATGTTGGAGCACCATGCCAGGCAACTTCCTCATCTCATTTAACCTCAGCACGAACGTTTGGGATGGTAATTAATGTTGTCATTATCCCCATTCTACAGAGGAGGAGGCTGAGGCATAGAGCGTGGTCTCCGCCTCCCACCTATTCCTCCTCCTGGGGAGACCTGCCCAGGACAAAACCTTAAAGGTCAGCTGAGAACAGCTGTGGTGAAGAGAAAGCGACTCTGATGGTGAAGCTTCACTGAGCTGCAGGGTCTCATTGCTTCTCAGACACTTTGCTCCCCAGCACAAATGGTGGGCGAAGATAAAGGAGGTGGGCCGCCTGAAAACGGTTGGTTTTCCCCCTCCCCTCCTTCCCTCCCTTCCTTCCTTCCTTCCTCCCTTCCACCAGGAAACTGGAGAGGCTAGTAAACATGGCCTGGAAGAAAGAGGATGGGCTTAGGGGTCAGCAAGCCTGAGTCTGAGGTTTGGTGCAGCTACTTGTAAACTGCAAGGCCTTCAGCAAATTATGACAGTCTGAGCCTCAGTTTCCTCATCTGTAAGGTGGGCCTGTGAGGAGCTCCCTACTGGACTCCTGTGGGGACAGTAAAGTAGCTGGCATGCATTGGCAGTCAGGCCTCAGGCCTACAGCCCGCCCTCTCCACATTTATTAGGGGGTTGGTGAAAATGAAGGCTGAGTGCCACAAATGCACCCCACCCCCTAAAAAACAGAACAAAACAAACACTTCTCCTTCCAGGGCTCAGCAGTTTAGGAGGCACTCCTTTTGAAGGCTGTCTCTGACACGGCCTTCCTCCTTAAATGCCGCACCCTGCGTTCCTCTTTTTCCTGCTCTGCTTCCTTATTTGAGAGAAAGCAGTCACTCCCCTTTCCCAAGTCACTCCTGCTATCCCAAGTGCCATCCCATGTCCTTCCTCACCCTCATGGTTTGTTTAAGATTTTATTTATTTGAGAGAGAGAGAGAGACAGATCACACAAGCAGGGGAGGAAGGGACAGAGAGAGAGAGAGAGAGGCAAACTTCCCCCTCAGCCAGCACCCCTCCGTGGAGCTCTATCCCAGGACCCCAGGATCATGACTTGAGCCAAAGTCAGACACTTAACTGACTGAGCCCCCTGGGGTGCACCACCCTCACGTTTTATCTAGTCCTTCAGCAGATCCTGTCAGCTCTACCCCCTGTGTCTCTCCATGTCATTGCCACCACCCAGGTCCCCACCACCCAATCTCCCTCTTCGGCACACTGCTTTCCCACTCTGCCCCACACAATAGCAAGGGCAAGATTTTTTAAATGCAAACAGGATCATGTCTCTCACTCCTCAAAACACTTCTATGGGGCTTTCCAATACTTCAAGGTCCTATGAGGCCTGGTCCCTGACATCCTCTCTGTCCTCACTGATGACCCAGCTCCCTCCAATGCCACATTGGCCATCGCCTTTCAGTTCCTGGTGCTCTGCATGCTTCCTTTGCATATGCTGTTCCCTCTGCCAGAACACTTCTCCCCACCCCTTCCCAGCCCCACTTAGTGAACTCCCCTCCTGCCCAGGCTGCTTTACATACTTTTGTTAAACGGGTCTCTGGTATTCTAAGCCTTCCCTTCCCATTCACTGGGTAACTGCATTAGCCCCAGCCCCAGTACACACACCTACCTCTGTGAGCTCCGTTAGACCAGGGACCCTGCTGGTTTTGCTCACTGTGGTTTCACTGGTGCCCACACACAGAGTTGAATAATGCTTCTCCGATGAACAAAAGATGAGGGAGTAAGGCACCTGCCTGATTATGGGTAAGGGCCATATTCCCTGATTTACTTGGAGAAGCTTGTGTTCACATGTCATCCCAGTGTAATAATAATAATGGTGCCCATGTTCCCTCTCAAGCATCCCAGTCTGGTGATACATTATATGTATCTAGTTATTAGAAGAGGTTCACTCCAGAGCTTCTTTCCCAACACCACACTGGTTTCCCATTTTCCCCCTACAAGCCCAAAGCTTTTTCTTCTTGCTCCTGAAATATCTCTCTTCTTTTAATATTCTCCCTGCATTGCCCCAAACTCCAGATATACGTAAGAATTCTGTTTGCCCAGGGGCGCCTGGGTGGCTCAGTGGGTTAAGCCTCTGCCTTCGGCTCAGGTCCTGGTCTCAGGGTCCTGGGATCGAGCCTCGAATTGGGCTCTCTGCTCATCAGGGAGCCTGCTTCCCCCTCCTCTATCTGCCTGCCTCTCTGCCTGCTTGTGATCTCTGTCAAATAAATAAATAAAATCTTTAATAAAAATTAAAATTAAAAAAAAAGAATTCTGTTTGCCCATTTCGCTGCAGGACTACCTCCCAGGGGTTGCCATGGTGATTGAATGATGTCACTGCCATGGAAATAGTTGCCTAGGAGATGAGTGATGTCATTTCCAGGAGGTGATTGCCATGGTAACCATCTCAGTGAAACTAGGGGGTGGCCAGGAAAGTGAAGGGGGTGGAGGGCAGATGCAGAAAGGACAAATGTGAAGGGCGGAAGGAAAGCGGGGGGAGCACAGGAAAAAAGGCCAGGAAGAGGACAGGGACCATCCCAGAGCAGTTGAAAATAACAGAATCTCAGAAGTGAAAAAACACACAACCACCCAAAGCACTCACCTCGTTTTTAGAGGCTGCTGAGAGGCCAGGACTTGCTCAATTTACCGCCGAGAGGCCAGGACTTGCACCAATTTACGAGTGAGGTATCATGACCCTCTGTTTCTTATGTGGCCCATTGATAGACTTGGGCCATGAAATAAAGGATTCCTTTTGGTAATTTCTCTTTAAAATTTCTAGTTCAGGGACGCCTGGGTGGCTCAGTTGGTTGAGCGGCTGCCTTCGGCTCGGGTCATGATCCCAGCGTTCTGGGACGGAGTCCCGCATTGGGCTCCTTGCTTGGCAGGGAGCCTGCTTCTCCCTCTGCCTCTGCCTGCCACTCTGTCTGCCTGGGCTCACTCTCTCTGACAAATAAATAAATAAAATATTTTAAAAATAAATAAATAAATAAATAAATAAATAAATAAATAAAATTTCTGGTTCAAATCGATCAATTGTTCATGAATTCAACAAATTCTTGTGTGCTGTGTGCTAGGCCCTGTAAAGAACCTGAGTGACATTTTCATAATTATTATATTTTTATTATATATATGCATATATATAATATTATATGTATATATATGTATTTATCTCCCCCCTAGAGTGTTAGATCTATGAGGACAGGCAATACGCCCTGCCCAATGTCTACCATATAGTAGGAGCTCAATGTGTTGAATGACTGAAGATGTTAGTGACAGTGACATTGTATAGTACAGACCCATAGTACAGGAACCCAGAGAGAGGATTCTAAGTCACAATCAGGAAGGAGATGAGATCTCATAGACAGGATTTATTTAAGCTTTTTTAATTTAAACATATAATGTAACCCCACCACCCTACCCCAACCCCTCTCCCCCCCACCCCCCTCAGTTTGTTTTATGACATTAAGAGTCTCTTTTGGTTTGTCTCCCTCCCGATCCCATCTTGTTTCATTTTTTCTTTTCCTACCACCTTAACTCCCACCCCCATTGCATCTCCACTTCCTCATATCAGGGAGATCATGTGATAGTTGTCTCTCTCCAGTTGACTTATTTCGCTAAGCATAATACGCTCTAGTTCCATCCATGCATAGATAGGATTTAAATAGTCCAAGAGAAGAAAGCCATTCCAGAAGGGAAGAGTAATGGCTTGAACCAACTGGAGAACAGGTTAAATAGGCTGGACCCAGATGTGTAGAGCTTTCACCTAGTGGTGCTTTGGTTTACCTCTTGAGTAATACTGTAGCTGTAGCACCTAGAGGTATCCCCCCTTCTGGAAGAAGGAATGACAAGGATTAGGAGGAAGAAAGGCATTAAAGTCCCTGTTGCTGGATATTCCTGGAGTCCTGGAAGTAGGGTCAGGGCCGGGACTGATGTGAAGAGGCAAATGTAAAGAAGATGTAACTGAGAGCAGTCTGACTGACAAGGACGGAAGGGTCCCATCAAAGAAGACCTGGAATGTCAGGCTTCCAACCTCTGCCTGAAGGCAACATGCTCCTGAAAAGAACAAGGACTTTGGAATCCTGCACAGGACATGATCTGCCACTTCCCAGCTGTGTGACCACAGGAAAGTCTGTTTCCTCTCTGAGCCTCTCAGTTGCAGCTACAACCTCTTTCTCAGGATCGTTGGCTTTGCTTTTTTTAAAATGCATGTAAAGTCCCGTTTAGCAGGGTGACTAAGTCACCCACAGGAGTCAGTCAGCAAATGTTATTTTTCCCCTCTCCCCTCTGCTACAGTGTCTGCCTTCCAAAACGGCATGGGAGTTTAGGAAAACGAACTTGACAGTGGATTCCACCATTCTTTAGCTCACCCAATCTTTTGGAGCCCTAGCTTTGCCAGGCATAATAGGGCCCTATAGCCCAGTAGAGGTGAAGAAATGTACACAGTAATTTAGAATAATAATGCAAAGACTGACCCAAAGTCACCTGGCAGAAGGCTCCCAGACAGATGAGAAGTTTCATAATCGACAGCATTTCATTAGGCCTGAAAAGGAGGATTTGATTTGAGGGGAATGGATGGATGGATTCCATCAATGGATGGATTGGAGAAAGGAGAAGAGAAACCAGAGAGGCAGGAAGGCAAGCTATTGTACTTTCCTAGGACTCTATTTCTCTAGATGTTGATCAAAAAACCTATGGTTTAGTGGAAAGAGACTTGGAGGGCTGCCCCAGTTGTGATCTCAGTGTTATTCCTACTAGCTCATTCTACCTGGTACCTGGTTTCCTATTCTGTTAAAAAGATTATCAAAATAATTAAATAAACTACCTTCCAGGGGTGCTGTAAAGATCCAGAGACATCATACCTGAGGTGTACAGAACATAGTAGGTATTTTTGTTGTTGTTTTTAAATATTTTATTTATTTATTTGAGAGAGAGAGAGAGCATGAGAGGGGAGGTCAGAGGGAGAAGCAGACTCCCCATGGAGATTGGAGCCCAATGTGGGGCTCGATCCCAGGACTCCAGGATCATGACCTGAGCTGAAGGCAGTCGCTTAACCAACTGAGCCACCCAGACATCCCATAGTAGGTATTTGAAACAGTTGCTTTCAACAGCCTAATGGCTGAATTTCATAATGGAAGATGATCTGTTAAGTCCTAGCTAGCTGTGAATCGTGTTTGCGCTTCCCTGGAGGGTCTCCTGAAAACTGAGGGCCCTCTTGGTCTCTTGATGACAGGCAGTCTGTAGGAGTGTATAGGAGGAGGGTGTGAAGGGCCCAACAGTTGGAATGCAGCCTAGTTTACACAGCCAGGAGACATCTAGGACTCCCAGTCTCAAAACATTTAAGATGGCCAAGCATTTACCCGACAATAATTCCAATAGCAAGAATCCTATACCTTGAAAAGTAGCTCAAATGTCCATAGATTGATGAATGGATGAAGAAAATGTGGTATGTGTATACACACACACGCGGTGGAATGTTAATCAGCCATAAAAAAGGAATGAAGGGGCGCCTGGGTGGCTCAGTGGGTTAAACCGCTGCCTTCGGCTCAGGTCATGATCTCAGGGTCCTGGGATCGAGTCCAGCATCAGGCTCTCTGCTCAGCAGGGAGCCTGCTTCCTCCTCTCTCTCTCTCTGCCTGCCTCTCTGCCTACTTGTGATCTCCATCTGTCCAATAAATAAATAAATAAAATCTTAAAAAAAAAAAAAAAGGAATGAAATCTTACCATTTGCAACATGGATGGGGCTAGACATGCTAAGTGAAATAAACCAGTCAGAGAAAGACAAATACTGTATTCCACTCATATGTGGAATTTAAGAAACAAAACAAGCAAAGGGAAAAAGAGACAAACCAAGAAACACACTCAACTATATAGAAAAAAACTGATGGTTACCAGAAGGGAAGTGGGGGGAGGAGAGGGGTTAAATAGGTGATAGGAGTGCACTTCTTGTAATGAGCACTAGATGATTAAAATAAAAACTTAGAAAAGAACCCAATACCCTTTCCTCCAATTGAAACAAATGGATTTTTTTTTGGTAAAGATTTTACTTATTTGAGAGAGATTGACAGAACAAGTGGGAGGGGGGGCAGAGCAGGGAGCATGACTTGGGGCTTGATCCCAGCACCCTGGGATCATGACTTGAGCCAAAGGCAGATGCTTAACCGACTGAGCCACCCAAGCACAAAATGGATTTTTGAAACAAATGGATTTTTGAGCAGAGTTTGAGGAGTTATTGAAAATTTGAAGCAGTAGCACCAACAAACATAAACATCCTTTTCCAAGTAGAATTCATTCAACTCTAAATGAAAATATTAAAAGCATTGAAAGTCTCCCCAGAATGGATGTATGCCACATCCATTTTTTCTTCTTAATCCCAAGAGCATAGTAAAGAATCATGAAACAAAACAAAGATTTAATTAATCTAAATGTTAGTCTAGGTTGTATTACCAATTTTCCAGTGTGACTCTGGAAAAGCAATTTCATTTCTCTGTAGTTTAGATTCCCCTGCTGTAACACAGAGAGGACCCTATCATTTCATCAATTTATCTTGACAAGTTTTAAAACATGAATGTGCAAAACAGGAAGGAAAGCTTTGAGATTGTGCGGTAGAGAAGCCTTCCGGGTTTATGGCACATGCACTTTATACTTCCCTCCAGTGCTCTCAAAGAATCCCACTTATCACTTACGGGGGCTAAGGTGTAATTATGTGTCCTCACATCCCCACACTCCATTTCCAGACCAAAGAAGATGCCTTACACAGAGTACTTTGAGTTGAATGAAAATGTATTACAAATCCTACACTTGGTAAAAAATGAGAGACATAAATCTCTAAAGGTTGTGTGACTTGTCAAGGCTGCCTGCCTGGAACATGGTCCTGCCAGAACCCCAGGCATTTGAAACTCTGGATTAGGAGCCTTAAACTGTTCTCTGCAGCTTAACCAGCTGTGGGAATCCCAGAGGTCCACAACCTCTGTACCTCAGCTTTCCTCATTCACAAGGGAAGGGACAGAACCTTTCATTAGACACCTAGGAAATGAAGACACAAGTTTTTTTCCTAAAGCTCTTCCTGTGAAGGGCATTTCAAAATCTAGTTAAGTTTTAACGTCTACATGTTTATCCCAACCAAGTTATCTTGTCTACATAAAGCTGGTAGCTTTAAAATACCTGGCCTACTAACTGAAGTGAAACTTAATAACCACTTTAGCTGGCAATTAGGTCAACCTGAAACAGGCTTCCTAAGGAGTATTTTAGGAGCACAGGGGTCAGACCTCTACTTCAGGAATGAGTAAACAGATTAAACTTCTGAGCTTAAAAGGTCTGCGCTCCACCACAACGTTAAATTCAAGGACAGAGACCATTGTCATTCCCAGCAGTCTAGCGCCAAGCTTTAGTCAAGATTAAGTAAGGGAGGGACGCCTGGGTGGCTCAGTTGGTTAAGCGGCTGCCTTCGGCTCAGGTCATGATCCCAGCGTCCTGGGATCGAGTCCCACATCGGGCTCCTTGCTCCGCAGGGAGCCTGCTTCTCCCTCTGCCTCTGCCTGCCACTCTGCCTGCCACTCTGCCTGCCTGTGCTTCGCTCTCTCTCCCTGTCTCTCTGACAAATAAATAAATTTTTTAAAAAAATCTTAAAAAAAAAAAAAAGATTAAGTAAGGGATTTTAAGACCTTCGTGTAACTAAACCAATTCACTTAACAAGCATGTTTGGTTCCTGGGTACCAAGCTGCAGGTGATAAAAACTGTGAGGGGCTCTAGTCCCTATCACCAGAGAATGAAGTCTAGATGGGAACGCTAAGCCTGCCTTGGGGTGAAGGCAGACGGTAAAAAGCTTAAGGTGTGGGGCCTTCCCCTTTTTTAAACGTAGATGGAGGCTTTTGTTTTAAAGAATACTCAAAGCTTTCTTAGTAATAATCACTAAAGATTATTTTAGGGATCTGTTTTATTGTACCTAATACAGAAAGGATATAAAGAAAACAAGGACTTGTATAAGCTCAGTTATCTACCTTGAGTGTTAAGTATCAACCAACATTCCAGCAGGGTGGGTCAAGCTACACCCTCCCAAGTTAAACAGAGGCTTGACCTTTCACTGGTCAGGTGCTATACACGAAGGAAGACTGGAGCATTTTCATCTGCTCAGCTCCCATACCAGCACCAGTTATCGGGAAGAGTAGATCAGAGAGGCTTTGTGGACTAGGGTTACAAAAAACGGAAAATTCACAAGTCTAATGTGTATACTGCAAAATGTGTAATGGAATCCAAGAGCAAGAAAACCTACTATGCCAAAAACTTGTGTTTGAGAGACTAAAACCAGGATTCAAAATGGTAATCTGTTAACAGAGAGCTCCTTTGCGGGGCGGGGTGAAAACCACACACATAGACATAATATCCCCAAAGCAGCATTTATTTACCCACTGAATTCCAAAACATTTAATTTAGAAGTCTGGCATTTCATATCACCCATCTTGATTGATGTGGGCTGACACACATGGTGCTGTCAGGATACACAAGGACAATAGCCAAAGAGTTACAAAAAATAAATCCATGAGTCTTAAACAATCGCAACCAAAAAAAAAAAAAAGTTACAGGTATCAAAACTTTAGATGCATTGCATTGAAAAAGAAGGTTTGTGCACATAATTTAAAGAGGCAAAACAAGGCGCTACTGAAACTTCACGTTAAACAGTTTATTATAAAGCTGATGGAAAGGAGGAGTGGTCTCTTTGTAATCAGCTTCCCTTAACAGTTTTCCATTAGCTGAAGAAAGAGGTGGGGGGGGCGAATTCTTTTGCATGCACAAGATGTATACTGCTTAACAAAACACTATCGGCTTGTTTTAAATGGATCATTTAAATATCAACTGTAGCCTGCGTTGGCTACTTCTTCTTTCTAAACTTCCCCATTGCTTTTGCGTGTAATTCACATAGATCAACAGGCATAGTAGAATGCCCCATTCAGAACGCCCCTGTCTGCACAATTCGAAAAGGGAGCCCCTATGGGCTTAAAGCAACCATCAATCCAGCAATGCCCATGAAGATTTATCTGAAACTGCTTCCCAAGGGGCAGGAGAGCAGATCTGAGTAGCTGTGCTGCCAATACAGATAGGTTTAGCACTAGATATTTAGTGATTGTGGCAAGGAAGAATCAAGTGATGATGGGGGGTGGTGGGTAAAGGGAAGGCCCAGGGCCCCGAAGACTCTTCAGTTGCCTTCTCCTGCTTCTTCATCCTGCTGGTCACTCGTCCAGAGGGTGAGGTTGTCTCGCAGCAACTGCATGATAAGCGTGGAGTCCTTATAGGAATCCTCGTTTAGTGTGTCCAGCTCAGCTATGGCATCATCGAAGGCTTGTTTGGCTAAGAGGCAGGCCTGCTCGGGTGCATTCTGGATCTCATAGTAGAACACGGAGAAGTTGAGGGCCAGACCCAGCCGGATGGGGTGCGTTGGCTGCATGTGCTCTTTGCTGATTTCAAATGCTTCCTTGTAGGCAGCCTCAGAAGCTTCGACCACACTGTTTTTCTTCTCCCCGGAAGCTACCTCTGCCAAGTAACGGTAGTAATCACCTTTCATTTTCAGGTAAAATACCTTGCTCTCATACTGGAAATCATTGCAGTTCTTAATGAGGAACTTGTCAAGCAGAGCCAGGACATCATTGCACACTGTTTCCAGCTCCTTCTCAATCTTCTCCCGGTAAGCTTTAACCTTCTCCAATTTCTTTTCATTTCCATCAGCCATGGTTTTCTGCTCAATGCTGCTGATGACCCTCCAGGAAGATCGCCTGGCACCAACCACGTTCTTGTAGGCCACAGAGAGGAGATTTCGATCTTCATTGGAAAGAGGTTCATTTAGCTCTGTCACCTGAAAAATCCCCAAAAGATAAACACTGAGATCCAAATCCAAAACTCTTAGAAAGAAATCTGCTTTGAACCTAATCAACAACCCTTCTCAAGGCACCATGGACAAGCTGGAGAAAAAACAGACATGGATCCTGTCTGAAGGAAGACTGTAGTCTAAAAAGAAGAAATAAATACCTGAAACAAAATATTCAGTGATAAGGGATTTCAGAAATTCTTAATTCGGGCCTTTTAAGATGTTGCCTTCATCTTGGTAGAGGTATGGGGATAAATATAATCATCTAAAGATTGGTACATAGTAGTGGATGAAAAGCCCTGAGGTTCAGCTATTCTGCAAAGGGTATTGTCAACAAATGTTCAAAGATTAAAGACTGGAAGTACATTCCAAATTCTACTTCCAACTTTATATTCTAGAAAGAGCCAATCACACCTCCCTCAAATATATATTAATAGATAAAAGAGATTCACAGATGAGACCAAACACAGGTCAAGTGGCCAGAGTTTTGCCCTGAGTTGGTTACACAAGAGAATCCCAGTGGTACACTGAGACCTCCCCCAATCCAAATGGATAATTAGTGACAGGAACACGCCACCAGCCTCTCCTAAAAGCAGAGTTTGGGGGCACGTTGGAACTCTCCAGTTCTCAATGTTTACCTCTTCTTACTCAGCAGTAAGCTCTACTTTGACCTACCTGACTGGGCATCAAAATTGGAAGCACCAATTACTTTAAAGAGAAATGTTAAATTTCCTAAGCTGTAACTTTAGGTAGTTCAGGATGCCAACTCCAAGTGAGCCAGCTATGTAGTTAGTAAAAAGGGCACTGGACCTTTGCTGTGTTGTTTAATTGTGTCACCCAAAGTTGCACTGAAACCCTAACCTCAGGACCTGTGAATGTGACCTTATTGGGAAATAGGACCTCTACAGATGTAATCAAGTCAAGATGAAGTCATCCTGTATTAGGGTGGATCCTACATCCAGTGACTGGTGCCCTTATAAGGAGTGGGAAATTTGGAGACACACAACACAGGGAGAATGCCATGTGATGATGGAGGCTGAGATTGGAGTGATGGGGTCTACCAGCCAAGAACGCCAAGGATTACCAAGAGCCACCAGAAGCTAAGGCAGAGGCAAAGGGATTTTTCCCTAGAGCCTTCAGAAGGAGCACAGCCCTGCTGACACCTTGATCTTGGACCTTTAAACCTCCCAAATGCAGTAATATAATTTGCTGTTTTAAGCTACCCAACTTGGGGTACTTTGGCAACCCAAGGGGACTAACACAGACTTGGAATCAGAAAAACCTGGGTCTGGGTCCCAGCAAAGTCACTATTTTCTAAATTGGCCTCTATCTTTATAAAGTAGGGGGATTCCTTAATTATATGACTGACTGGTAAAAGCCTTTAATTTTCAGGGAAAAAAAAAAAGAAAAACATGTAGGAAACCATGAAACACTCAACAGAGAAAAATATTACTTAAACTGTAAGGACAGAAACTCCTACAACTGAGGGGAAAAGGGTAAAGGCCAGGTTCGAGGGAGAAAGTTATTAACAGCATATTAAAACAGACATGCTTTAACATGGATTGAAAAGACTGAGCAGTGGAGAATCAGAAACTCTAAATAAAGATAAAAAAAATTAACTCAAGAACATAAGCAACAAATACAATCATTATGTGTAAAATTAACAAAACCTGTGCTAAGTTCTTCATTGTATACTAGCAATCCCCTCCCCAATAAAAATACCAACAATTCCCCCATTTCTCTGTCCCCAGCACCCCTATTCCTTTGCTACAAATCCCTAGCCTAGGATTGTCTCTCCACCTCTGCCTACTCAATCAACCCAATCCCACCTTCTTCAGGGTGATCTTTGGCTAACTGGCTGCTTCTGCCCATCCCGTAGGAGGGCTGCCTGCAAACCAGGTTCCTCATTCCTCCTCACAGAGATTAAGTAGTCTCCATGCTTTTCTCCATGATTTGCCCCAGTCCCAGGCAATCTCTTTACTAACCCCAAATTCACACTCCCTTCAAATCCAGGTGAAGACCTGTAACCCCACTTGTTTTCTCCTCCAGTGAGTTCCTTCAAACACATGCACATATTTGTTTATTGGAAATATAAAGAGACTTTATAGATATTTGCGAATTTGGTCTTTTAAGGAAGCAACCCTTATAAATCAAAATTCCATCTTGAATGCTCTGGCAAATCTCCGATTGTTGAATCCTCTCAAATGACTCACTTTTCCAGGACAATATTCAGTAAAACATGAGGCAAGCACAGAATCACAGAGCTCCTTAGATCCTGCAGTAAATCACTTAACATTAAAATGCAAAGGATATCCATAAGGAGTAAGATTTCACCCTGTGGCTAATAAAGTTGCTTGCTAGACTCACACAAAGACAAACCAAAGTAACTCCCCAGAGTATATCTTTAAAATTGCATGCATATGTGAATACAGAACACCCTTATCACCCAGGGTGTTTGTACAATAGACATTATCATAACTAAAAAACAAATAAACAAACAAAAAACTCCCCAAACAACAACACAAAAAAAACCCGTAAGAAATACGGAGTCTAGCCTGAGCTAGCTATGTGACCTTGTCTGGGGATCAAAAGCAAAACAAGGGGCACTGGTCTAAATGATTTCCAAGGACCTCTTCAGCTCTAATATTCAAGGATTCTGTTTTTCCTGAGCAATAACAAAAGGTGTGGAAAGGCAGGAGGTTGGTATTGGTGTAAATGAAATTTGGTTGTATCTGTAGGTTTCAGGAATTCATGCAGCCCTTCTCCATCAGGAATAAACTGCCCAAAAAGTCTGCTGGACAATATTTATAATGACACCTTCCCAAGAAAAATCATTTACTAGGAGTATTAGTGTTTATGTAACTATCTGGTTTCCTGCCAGTCTGAATGAATCACTATCAGCATCAGCTAAGTGTGACTAGCAGCTAAGCAAGCCCTGTTTTTAGAACCCCAGCCAGGGCCTAACTAGGAAATAACTGGATACATTTAAATATAGTATTTTTAAGACTCCTGGGTTACAACTCAGTTAAGAAAAGGAAACTTATGGAAGAAAGATCATTTTATTACTTGACTGGATAACTAAAGGAAATGGAGCTTTCCCCAGATTGGAAAAGTATAGACCAAAGTGAAATCAGACGGCCTACCAAACAAACAAGATTTACAGCCAGTCTTGATTTATTAGCACCAGTTCCCAATATTTCAAATTCCAAACTACTGGAGGCAGTAAAGTCTGGCCACACATCAAGAGAAGCAGACATTGGGAGGCAATGTAGTACAAGAAAAAGGAAAACCTAACTACTAGTCCCAACCCGGCGCGTACTATTTAAGCTTTTTTTTTACTTAAACATATAATGTAACCCCACCACCCTCTCCCAAACCCGGCGCGTACTAAGCAGCGGGATGGTCTTCCGCATGCATAGTCTAGGGAGACGATTTACTGTAGCTTTACCATTAGAAGTTTCCAAATGGTTTCTAACAGGGAACGTGAAGCAAAGACTAGACACAGAATTTTGGGGATACAGAGACCTGCCCAGTGGTTCTCAACCTGATCTCTACTCCAGCCAGTTTCAACAAGAGCCTCATTTCTGCCACACATCGGCTACCCTCAGGGCAGCCATTCTAGACACGACATCTTCATGGGGCAGAACCACCTCTGACGGACTCCTCACCTCTGTCCACAGCCTCTCCGCCTTCCTGTTCAACAGCCCCCATCCAATCTGCACTCTTTCTGAAAACGTGGAGTTGCTGGACCATTCCCATTCATAAAGGCCCATCTCTCCACCTCCCTTAAGGATTGGGCTCCAGGCCAGCCATTGACCCCTGTCCTGACTGAGGTCCTTATCATACCACCACCTTTGGCTGCACCAACTCCTACGGGGGTGGGGGTGGGGTAGGGATCACTTCACCCCATTTCCTCTGCTCTAGGACTACACAGCAGTACTAAAAGTTACAAGTAACCTGAGAAGCCACTAACTCATTTATCTTCCTATGACACCGTTCGTTTACTTAAAAATCCCTAAGGGCCTCCTCCCACTAACTCGCCAGGCAATAAACTATGTGTTTGTGGGTAAAAATAGATGCAATGTCAAAAAAGCCCAGGGACTATTTGGGAAAACTTAAAGTTCTTAATCTGGGAAACATCCAAGCTCAAAAGTAACACCGAGCAAACAAAAAATGCCCCCCCACGCCAGACTGCTAGGCCACATTGCCAAAGTCAAGGTAAACATTACTTCTCCTAAAGGACACTTCCATCCTTCAGCGCTACACAGTCACTACTATCCCATCTTTTATAGTTACCCACACCCACTAGCTACCGACAAGCTTGCATTTGATATAAGAGTTGGCAACAGGAGAAAACAATTCTCATGAACAATGAGGTAAACATGACCACATCATAAAATCTTTTAAGATTCATTGGCAGAGTCCTGTATGTATTAAAGAGGGGGGAAAAAAAGAAAACAAAAAAAATGGTGAGTCAGGGAATGAAAGCTTTTTTGCCAATTTCTCCCAATTTACTACCCTCTGAGTGAAGATTTTGCCTAGTCCCAAGCTGGCAAAGTACCCATCTGTCACCACTTGCCCAGGCCTGGATAGATCACTCCCTGTCCTCAGAAGGACAAGGCCGCAGTTCTAGAAAGCCAAAGGGAAGCTAAACTTCAAGCTTAGAGCAGGTAAGTTAGGTAAAGCCTAACATTAGTCAAAAGAGCACCTTTGTATCATGGAGAGACTGCCTTTTCTTACTCTTAACGTAACTGAGCACTTTTGTGGACTGGCAAGGATTAAATCCAACCCATCTGAATGGCATTACTGCATGCTACTGTCACTGGAGGCACCAGCACTGAAAGCTTCAGAAGCTATGCCAGGTTCCAATCACAGGCAATGGCCACCACCCATAATGGGGAAAGCCACTGCACGGAGTGGGAAGAGCACCCAAATGGTGGGGCAGTAGACAGGCAGCCTCAGCCTGGACACTAGGAGGAATTTCACCAATAACTCAGACAATGAAATGTTAAGGCCTATCAGCTTATAAAATATATATGTATTTTTTTTTAAGATTTTATTTATTTGTTAGAGAGAGAGAGCGAGCAAGCACAGGCAGACAGAGAGGCAGGCAGAGGCAGAGGGAGAAGCAGGCTCCCTGCTGAGCAAGGAGCCCGATGCGGGACTCGATCCCAGGACACTGGGATCATGACCTGAGGCGAAGGCAGCCGCTTAACCAACTGAGCCACCCAGGCGTCCCTAAAATATATTTTTAAAAAAATGTGGAGAAACAACCGGTGCCAAGGACATGAAATAATTTCCTAAAATAGGAGTATAATTTAACATAGTTCTGCACTTCCTAATTCATAGCAGGAATTCAAATTCAATTAACTTTGCTTCTTAAGCTAAAAAAAAAAACTCCTGGTCTTCAGAACAAGCAAAATCCAAATGTGTGAGTCTTGCCTTTTACGCTCCCCTGCTATAGCTAAGAACCATACGTGGTAGATTCTGTTTTTAATCAAACTTGGCAAAAATAACTTACATCTGATACGTGAAATTACTTCTTCACTAAGCCCACTTGTGTAAAGGGCCTGCAAGTTAGTCACCAATAATGACTAATATACCAGAATGTATGCTAGAAATATTATCCCTTTCATGATCCCAGGGTCCTAGGATGGAGCCCCGCAGGGAGCCTACTTCTCCCTGTCTCCACCCCTCCTCCCACTCATGCTCTCTCACGGACTCAAATAAATAAAATCTTTAAATATATAAAATTCGTAATTTTATATGTAATTATATATGTGTGTGTGTGTGTGTGTGTGTATAAAATCCCTTAGTTTCATGGGCCTAACATTATACAGTGGCTAAAGTAAGAGTTCTAAATTTAAGAGTTCAAATTTTGGCTTTACAACTTGATCTCAAAAAAATCAACCTCTTAGGGGAACCTGGGTGGCTCAGTGGTTGGGTGTCTGCCTTTGGCTCAGGTCATGATCCCAGGGCCGGGGGCTTAAGCCCCGCATTGGGCTCCCTACTCAGCAGGAAGTCTGCTTCTCCCTCTCCCACTCCCCCAGGCTTGTGTTCCCTCTCTCCTTGTCTCTCTGTCAAATAAATAAATAAAATCTTAAAAAAAATTTTTAACCTCTTTAAACCTCATTTGTAAAATGAAGTTAACTATCCATAGTCAGTTCATCCAAAGTTGTTGTGAAAATTAAATGAGAATGTACACATGGGATTAACAGCTACCATTTACTGAATACCTAATAAGTAAAATGTAAGTTCCATAAACTTGATGAATTGTAACATAGAAAACGTATTTGTGGTATCTCCTTCCAAACCATTTCTGGAAGTGTGACACTGCATTCTACCACTAATATGAAATTCCAAAGCTCTGTGAACTATTCACCATCTGAAATCCTTTTAATTCAAGCTACTCCAAGAACCCAGAACCTTCTTTCCTTCCTCAGCCAGTGTATGGCAAAACAGTAGCTACATTACAAATTACCACTCAGTGGAAAATCATGCTCTCTAGTTTATACATATTTCAAACTACAGCACTGATGTGGCTTTAAGATTTCACACCACAATTTTGGTACACCTCAAAATCAGACTTAGTTTTAATATCTACAACACGGGTTATGTCTTACCCTGAGCGACTCAGCCGAGCTCTCCTTTTATATACCACCTGCTCATTTCCCCACTTCCCATAATCTCACATCCTTTTGCCACTGGTTGGGCCAAGTGCCTCTTCCTCTCAAACTGTTTCTTTACGCTGAAGCTTTATTTCTTGCACTGAACATTTCTACAGCATTTCTCTGTCCCTTGTCAACTTTGTAATCAACTGTTATCAATGTTAAAACACACCATGCTATCCCAAATAATTTTTGATGTTTAATAAATTCACATTTATAATCTGTTTTAATATAAAATAGATGACTTAAGGCAATTAAGAGACATGAATGATGTCCCCCCCCATGAGTATTCACCAGAAATCTGGTTATTTGCCCTCTTTCCTTAAATCACTAAGTCTAATGCACATATCTATCCCCCTTTATAAGTTTATTTTGGTTTATTTCATTTTCTCTTAAGATGGTATGATACCGGGACGCCTGGGTGGCTCAGTTGGTTAAGCGGCTGCCTTCGGCTCAGGTCATGATGCCAGCGTCCTGGGATGGAATCCCGCATCGGGCTCCTTGCTCGGCAGGGAGCCTGCTTCTCCCTCTGCCTCTGCCTGCCTCTCTGTCTGCCTGTGCTCGCTCCCTAACTAATAAATAAATAAAATCTTAAAAAAAAAAAAAAAAAAGA
The DNA here is from genome assembly GCA_003697995.1 of Taxidea taxus jeffersonii. Classification (NCBI taxonomy): domain Eukaryota; kingdom Metazoa; phylum Chordata; class Mammalia; order Carnivora; family Mustelidae; genus Taxidea; species Taxidea taxus. The sequence continues at coordinate 10,171 of RCUC01158069.1, read as the reverse complement.
TGGTATGATACCCATTTTTCAGAGGTTACAATTTGGGTAAGGTCATTCCAAGATCAGGCAAGAAAGGAACTGGGTTCTTAGAATCTTTCGCAATGCCTCTCTTCCCAGTTTCACCTTTTCAAGTTGCTAGATGTGAGATCGTGAAGACACTCTTTTAGTTCACTTCAGAAGCATTTCTTGCCCCTTCAAATTATGGGGTGAGGCATGGAACTGCAGTTCTCAAATGAGTTGAGGCAACACTATTGTATCCAAAATGCATTTTTCTTAAAGCTTACCAACACCATCCTCCAGGTGACGCTGGTAGCATAAGGAACATCAATGATTACAGGCAGGCATTATTAGGTAACCATTTGAATTATAAAGAAAATAGAAAACAAGTTAGAAGAATAAAGACTGAAAAATTACTTGATAGCAACACCTGCACTTCTAGTTTTACACTTCAAAGGATTCGAAGCCCAGAGTTGTTAGGTCCAAGGTTACAGCGTGGTGACATCAGAACATCTCCTCACTCAGATGTGTTAATCTACCCTAGAGCAGTCTACTTACCTGCCCTTCCACCACCCTGAAGAAAACCCACATAAACCCAGATTACCAGATAACCCAGGTTACCAGAATTTCCTCTTTCCAAAAGCTCTATGTTAAGCCTACAATATTAACAAACTGGGGACTGAGTCTTCTCAGTAACATTAAGAATTTAATGTACAAATATCAACTTAGTAGGTAAAGCATACTGTCTTCCACTGAACCCTGCCACATCCTTTCCAATGAATATATTCCATTAATTTAGATGACAAAAAAAGTTGACTTTTTAAAAGGAGTTACAATGAAGGAATCGTTTATTACAATTCTCAGATGACATAATTGGAGCTTGGATTGATTTTTCAACGCTGGATGGCTTATCCAACCCATCAATCATTTCAGAGAGATATTAGATTCTCAAAACACAGGAGGGTTCATTAGTTTGCAAAATGCTACCTTTTGGACTCAGGGAAAAAAATGTGTGAACACGAGTTTCTAGCTACAGGATAGCATTACTCAAGCCTGCTTATAAACACCAGAATGCCAATTTTGTTCTCTTCCCAACCTGAATTTCCTTCTGGTTACATCTCTCAATCCCTTCCTTACTTCCCATTTCAAGTTGCTTCAGGTTTCCCAAAGCTCCAGAATGTCCTTTCTAGTCATTTTCTCTTAACCTCAACTCATCTTTCTTCAAGCCCCACTCACAGGGTGAACGAGGGCCTCACCAAAACGTCTGGAGAGGCCTCAGCCTGCACAATCTCAGTACCACTCCGTTACTGAGGAGAGGACGTTCACTCAAGTGTGACTCGCTGTGTGAACAGAAGTGGCTCTTATCCCAAAGAAAATTAAGCTCAGAACCCCTTCAGAGGAATGTATTCATAATAGATTCTGTAAAATTTGCAAAATTAATACATTTCACATTTGTGTCCTTCAAGAGAGCCCCCAGAATTACAAAGCTTTAGATCCCAGACCTAGATGTCCCTGGTTTCAACCATCTAACCGGTGACAGCATGCCAGGGCTCAAATCAGGATCACCAATTTATCAACAAATGAGTGGTAGTGCTGGTTTCCAAACACACCTAGTACAATATTTAACAAGGACACCACTGGAAAGGTATCTCTTGAAGTGTCTTTCTTGGTTCTAAAATCCTCAATACTGACCTCAGCAATGTATTTCATTTGATATTAGTATCAAAAGCCTTAAATGCAGCTTTTCACATAGTTCTGAAATTTTAGGGAGCCTCTCAATTCATGGATTTATAAGAAATCTCACAAGGCCAGCAAAAGGACAAACGAGACATAATTCGGGCCAGTAACTGTCAGGCTGCAGCCCCCTAAAAACTGCCATGAGGGATGGTTAGGGTGCAGATTTCTGAGTCTGGACCCCAGAGATGCAGAATCTTTAGGTCTAAGGTGAGGTCCAGGCGGATTCTCCCAGGTCTCGAGGACGTACGCTGTTTGTTAAACATAGCAGGTTGGTGGCCTCAGCTGTAGCTCTACCACTGTGTGACCTTGACACAGAAAAGTTAATGTTCATTTAGAGAAGTAAGGGGGGCAGTAAGAGGATAACAAGAACTCTTGGTCTCATATATGCAGGTGGTATCTAATCCACGGTATGTGCTAGGGTGTGGCTAGGCACGAGTCCTTCACCGGAAATCAAGCTGCAGAAATCAATCTATGAAGATCTCGGGAAAGCAAACGCACAGAGCCCTTTCTTGCCAAGAAGTCACGTCTCATGTTAATGTCCACGCACTTGCTCCCTGCATCGGACCTGGGAGTGGGGCCCCACAGCCGCCGCCCTCCAGCTCGTGTCCACATCTAGACTGCAGGATGGGGGGGGTCTTCGCACACAAAGCCCGATCCGGGCATGGGAAGACGGAACGAGAACGATTCCGGCGAGCAGAGCGTAACAGATCGGAATCCAAACAGACTTGAGGTAGTGTGGCAAAGAGAACCAGGAGAGACAGGGTGCCACCCGCTAGATGATTCTTTATTACCAGCTGGGGTATGGAGGAAGGAGAGAGGGACGTGAGCCCCCACCTTGGGCAGAACGGTCTAGAGCGAGGAATGTGGTTCTCTCACGTTTCCTTGGCTCCCCTCCCCCCCCCCCCAGGGCTCCGAGCTGGATGCCGCGACCCCCGCCCACCTGAAAGAGGCCACAGTCGCCCACCCTCCCCCGAGACCCCACCCGGGCCCGGTCGCAGGAAATGGCGGGGCGCGCGCGGGAAGCGCGGGCTGCTGGCGGGCGGCCGCGCCTAGCGAGGTCGCGGGGTCGCTCCGGGGCGGGAGGGAGATGCCGCCCGGCCGCCCACCCCTTCCCTGCGCCGGGACCCCCAGCCGGCCAACCGGGCCTCCCGGCGCGCTCACCGCCTTCATGGCGGAGGCCATGTCGTCGTAGCGCTCCGCCTGCTCGGCCAGCCGCGCCCGCTGCAGCAGCTGCTCTCGGTCCCCCATGTCGCTCGTGGCTCAGCCTCGCGCCCGCACCGCTCGCCTTCCTGCTCGCTCGCCCTGCGTCCGCTCCTTGGTCGCCGCGGAGGCAGCCGCCGCGCACGCGCACTGGCTCGCCGGCCGACCCAAGGCTGCAGACTGCAGGCTGTGCCGCCGCTCCCGCCCTCTCGCCGGCTCGCCCCGCACGCTGTGGCTCGCGCCGCAGACGCCAGCGAGGGAGGAGAGGCGGCCGCGCGGGGGGATGGGAGGATGGAGGACGCCTGCGCAGTGGGAGCCGCCGGGCCTGGCGGCGGGGAGCGGCGGGAGTGGGAGGGGGGAAGGGCGGGACGGCCCTAACGGTCTATTTCAAGGTGACGTCACCTACTATAAATAGCCGCCGCCGCCGCCGCTGCTGCCCCGCCCGAGAACTGCGCAGGCGCCCTGTCAGTGCTGCATTCTACCGCCGCATAGGTGGAGGTGGGAGAAGGAAGAGTGGGGTGGGGACTGCGGATCCCCAGGAGCGGGCGCGGTGATGGCGATTGCAGAGATAGCTCAGTGGCACAGCTCCTCCTTGAAGCGCGTCTCTGAGGCCAGGTTGGAGGTCTGGCTCCAGATGGACCCAAAAATCAAATAACCCTTCTGTTTGGAGAAGCCTGGAGGCCGTGTGCCCCGCAGGGGCGGGCCGGAACCGCCCTCGCCGTCCTGCCAGCTTCGACCCCAGTCTGGCCCATGCGCTCCTTGGGGACGCACCCTGCGCTTGGATCCGTACTGGCCTGGGCATTATCGGTCCGGACTTTGGGGACAGCACCCCACCTCCACTCCCAAACACGCATTTCACACCCACCGGTCTGCAGAGCTGTGCTCCCACCCTGGGACTTTGGGCATACGGTGCCTTCCACGAAAGGAGGGACAGGTTGGCCTGGCTGGGATGAGTAACATAACATATGGACTAGGAGCCAGTCCAGCGCTAGGCATGTATAGGCATAAACATAATTAATCCTCACAACCCACCCCGCAGGTGGGCACAGCTGGTCTCCCCATTTTTCAAAGCCAGATTAGTGACTTACTCAAGGTTACACAGCACCTAAGTGGTGGAGCCAGGATCCGGCTCAGTTCAAACCCAAGTTCAAGTTCTGGCTTAGTTCAAACCCAAGCTGAACTTCCTTCTGTGGCAAGGGGTGGGGGTTGGATGGGCTGACTGGTCACTAAGCCCATCCCAGCTGTGGCATTCTATGCTGAGGGTCCCTCATGCCAGGCCTTGAGCTGGGCCTCAGATGAACTAGGAAAATCCCAAGAACTGAAACACAGCCCCACTTGGGTACAACATGCCAAGGGCAGCACAGGAAGAAGGACCTTGGCCTCTTTGAGAATTTTATTGCATGCTCAGCACTGGGGGAAGAAGTAGCTACAGAATAATTAAGATATATTCTCTTGTCTCATAAGCCTGATCTAAATATGCAAGTGCAGGTAAGCTGGACTTTGAGGGAGATGAAAGTCAGGGAAAAGGTATTAGGGAGTGGGGTCCGCCACAGACAAAGACTTAGCAGTGAGGACAGAAACAAAATCTGAGAGACAGTGAGAAGAAAGGCCTGGCAGTAGGAAATGAGGTTGGGCAAAACAAGGTAATGGAGTGTTTTAAATGCTAACTTGAAGATTTGAGTCATTATCCTTAACTAACTGGAAACCAGAAGAGGAGTGGAAGTCTCATTTCAAGCCAGGAATCTTGCTCTGGAGAGTAAGATGCATTTGAAGGGAGAAGAGAGGGACTGGACCTTACTTAGTTTTACCATCTAACAATTGGACTCAAAATACTGTCAAATGCACCATAGAATAGAAATCCGGAAATGTCCAAGGTGGCAGGACAATTAGAGTCACTGTCATCCAACCCTTTATCCCATATAAGGAGAAACCGAAATCTGAGGAGGAGAGGCTAGCCCCAGTTTGCACAGTGACTGAGCAGAGCTGGGGTCTCCATACCAGGTTTCCTGTCTCTTGGCCTTTTTCTCCCTGCTTTGAGGCTAAAATGAGGACCTCAGTACCTGTGAAACAGGATTTCAGTGTGAGTCTGAGAGGAGGCCTCTACCGCAGTTTTCATCATGCTTTGAAGGGGCACCTTCGCTAACTACAAATGGAATTGAGGTTAACAAACCAGGCTGATCTTTCCCCTGGTGGATATCTTTAAAGAGCATGATAGATGATAATTGTCCACCCCACCTCTATGAAAATGGGGTTCCAATGAGAGGTGGGAGGAGGGCCAGTGCTGGCGGGGGGCGGTTATGGTTCCTTCCGGCCCTTAGAGAGATTAGAACCCTTCTAGCTTTTCTGATCATGTGGGACTTAGACTGATTTCAAAACAGTGAAAATTAGGTAGATCAGGGCATTTGAATTCTAATAAATATCAATGGGGAACACTTTGGTTCTCCCATGAAGCTTTTCTTTCCTTCTTACCAAAGTTCATTGTCTCCACTTCTTCACCTCCCACCCACTTCTCAGTCCAGTGTACTCTGGGTCTGTCTGCCCCTAGTCCTTCACCTAGAGACAGGTCTCACTGTGGCTACCAGTAAGTAGCCTCCTATTGTCAGTCCAATGTCATTTCATAGTTCTTACCTTCCTGGCCTTCTTGACTACACTGGGCACAACTGCTCTCCCTTCCTAGACAGGCTCTCCTCTAAGATTTCATGACACTGCACCCTCCTGGCTTGCTATTCCCTTCTCTGGTCTCCCATGTGGTCTTGTCTTCTTGGCCTACCCTAAAATACTGGGGTTCTTCCCCAGGCCCTCTGCTTTTCTTGCTCTGTCCTATCCTGGGTGACTCCATCCACACCCACTCTTGAGGGAATATATCCCATATTCCCAGCTCTGGGCAAGGAGCTTTGCAGAAATGGGTATATTTTTTTCCCTCAAAATTCCCCCCTGCAAGGTAAGTACAATTTCCATTCCCATCTTATGATGGGGAAACTGGCTCAAAAATGTTCCATGCTTTGGGGTGTTATACGCAACTAATGAATTGTTGACCACTACATCAAAAATTAATGATGTACTATATGTTGGCTAACTGAATATAATAAAAAATAAATTTTAAAAAAATGTTCCATGATTTGACTAGTCAAGAGCTGGTAACATACTCCCAAACCTGATGGGCTGCCAATACTGCCTTTGGTGTGAGCTGAGATGGGCTCATGGTGTGACTCCCTTTCGGAGTCATTTAGATTGTAAACAATACAAATAAGCCTTCCTACCTGGAGACTACACTCTCTGACCAGCACCCATCTTCACTCTTCGGAAAGGGCTGCCAACTCAAGCCCCAGGACAGCTACCTTGGACAGGAGGGACATCTACTCCCAGGGTTCTAAGTCCCATCAATAAAGTTGTTCTCTTTGAACAACTTCAGAGAGAGGCCCTGAACCAGATCAAGATGTTGCCCAGAGCTCAGAACAAAACCTCAGTGCATTTCCGTCCGGTACAGAATCTTGCTCAGGGAACACAGCAACCTGCCCCTGACTACCTGAGGACACATGAGAGGTGTGATGGGGAAGAAGGATCTGAACTTAGTTTCAAATTCTACTCTGCCAGTTACCAACTGAATCCCTTTGGGCAAGTCCCTAAAACAGGACCAACCACACCTACTTCTTTGGGTTGGGGACCAGCCAAAGCACAGAGTTCCTCACCTGCATGGAGGCGGCACATGGGAGGCACCAGCCATCACGACTGTAGAAAGGATAATTCCTTGCTGTACCCTACCCTGAGCCAGGGGGAACGACTGTTTCTCCTGCAGGACTGGATTTCTGAAGCAATGCCAGAACCTGCTGCCAGAGCCGAGTGAATAGGTGACCCAGAAAAGGCACATCCTGTTTCCCCCAATGCCTTGGGTACTCTGGGGCACTCTGAGGTCCCTGAGAAGTCTGGTCACCAAGAGACATACTACAGAGGAGACCTGGTATTATTCTAGAGACATGGCTTTCACACTGTTGGCATGGTTACCATTTTGAGCAGGAGAGGCTGCCTGCCCACAGATTAGTGTCACCCAGATAGGATTTTAGGTTTTTTCCCCCCCAAACGCAGGCCTCCTGCTGCCCAAGTAATCCTTGCTGAAGCAATGATAACACGACCACCAACAGCATCAGCAGCAGCTGGCCAAGGGTCAACACTTTCCCCCCTTATATTATTCCACCAGATTCTTAGAATTCATGGAAGGAGGTTCTCCCCTTCATATGGATGAGGAAAATGAGACCTAGAAATTTCACGCACAGCCTCCCACTCATGCCCACATTCTGCCACTTGCTGTGGCCCCAGTGTCCTTTTGCTGATACTATATTGCACCCCACTCTGAGACCGGCCTGCACCCACAGATTCAGGACCATCCAGAGCCCTTCACCACTTTGGGAGCAGATCAGCTTCTCAAGGCAGCTTTTGGTATTCCAAAGTGTGAAAATGTCCTGGTAGCTACAATCTGTGAACGGGTGGAGCTCAGAGCCCATTCTTGGCACCCGCCCCCTGCAAGCTGGTTCAGAGGAGTTCAGCTCTGAGAGACTGGCAAAGCTGTCCCCCATGGAACTACAGTGAGAATAAGGGCAAAAGGGGGGAGAGGGCTTTTTTTGCTTCAGTTCTGCAGATGGTCGAGGACCTTGTGTTTCTTCGCCAGAATTTTCTAGATCCTTTGGCTGGAACCATCTGGGTAATTGTCTCAAGCTTCTGTGCGATTCCCACTGAGGTGGAACCAGGTGAAAGGGGCTGTGTGGCACATTCGAGGGCTGTGACTTCCCCTCTCTGAGCCTTGGACTTCTTGCCTGTGAAATGGGAGTCTGCACTGATAGATGGTAGAGTCCGCTCTTTCTTCCAGCCCCAAAGGTCTACAATATTTCACTGTTGGAGGTTCAGCAAACAACGGCACGGCAACTCAAGAGGATGAAATGGGGATGCTTCAAAGGACCAGTGTTTGGACCCCCAGTTGAAATATGGAGTAGAGGAGGGTAACGAGACCTACTCCAGAGCAGTCCGGGGATGGGGGCAGGGTGAACAGTCTTCCCTGTGCATGCCCACTCTGTTAAGGTAAGGTCAATATTGTCCTTCTGATTTTACAGATGAGGAAACTGAAGCCTATGGGGGGTAAAGTGTCCTGCTCAACTTCTGCACAGACAGCAGGGGGCTGGAGCCAGCATCCGCACCCACTCCACCTTCCCCATTCTTTCCACTGCTGCCTGGACCTCCTGAGAGCCTTTTGGTTGCTGAGCTGTGAGCATAGCTGTCCTCCACTGCTGCTTAAACCACACCCTGGGGGGGCGCCTGGGTGGCTCAGTGGGTTGAGGCCTCTGCCTTCGGCTCGGGTCATGATCCCAGGGTCCTGGGATCGAGCCCCGCATCGGGCTCTTTGCTCAGTGGGAAGCCTGCTTCCTCCTCTCTCTCTGCCTTCCTCTCTGCCTGCTTGTGATCTCTCTCTGTCAAATAAATAAATAAAATCTTAAAAACACACACACACACACACACCCTGGGAAGTAAGTGAGAGAGGGTCGCTGAGTTTCCCCCAAGGTTTCCTGCCAGGCAACTGTGCTTTGAAAAAAAAAAAAAAACTTTTCCTACCTAGTATGTTAGTAGGAGGTGAGCAGATTGCAATAGAAGCCTTCTGTCTTCTTCCAGACAAGAGCCTCAAGCTGGGCCCTACTCAGGAAACAAAAAGATGTGGGAGGACCAAAGCCATAGGAGAAGGCTGACCCCAGGGGCCTGGCCTATGCAGATGAGGGAGACACAGACACATGGCAGAGCCACTGGGGTCATATGTAGGACCCTTTCCCACTTACAAGATATAAGCTCCTCCCTCTTGGCCTTTCATCATGTGGCCCTGGGCCATCTTTCCAAGCTTCTCACCTGAGCATCCTATATTCACCACGTTCCCAGACTCTGCCCAAAGTTTCTACCAACTAGAATGTCCTTTCCCAACCTGCTGCCTCTTCCTCTGCTTTGAAGTCCTTTAATACCCAGCTGAGACCTCACCTCCTCTAGAGAGCCTTTCAGATTCTCCATTAGGAAGCACTGTCCCCTCTGCCCACTCCCCCAGGGACTCTGGTATCCACCATGTGCATAGAGTTATTTTGGTAAGGCTGATGTGTACTGGACAGCTGTTAGGCACCGAGCATGATGCTATGCAGCTTCACATATGACCTCATTTAATCCTCCTGACAACAATGAGGTGGGGATTCCTCTTATACCCACTCAAGGGGGTGGGGAAAGTGAAGCTCACTTACCCACAGTCATAGAGCTACTAGGGGCAGTCAGGATGCACATCCAAGTCTTTCTGACTGTCAAGTTCACACTCTTTGTCACTTACACCACCTGCTTCCCACTTTCTAAGGAAGTTGTCATTTCCCTTGCAGAATGTAAGCACTGGGGAATCATTCCTCTCTGAGCCCCCACTCCTGGGCATACCTCTCCACGAGTGCTGAATTGAATCTGATCACACCTTGAGCATACTGCAGAAATTCATCACTAGAGTCCTCTCTGTGAGTGGCAAGGGCTTTCAGGAGGCGCAGCACTTCTAACTGGTTGACAGCTAACTGACTAATTGACAGCAGGGGTGGGGAAGATAAGCTCAGGGAGGAAGCAAGGGGGAGCAAGGCTAGATTGCAGGTCAAAGGAAGCTGAAAGGCAGAGGAGGGCTACTCAGTTGAATGGGGCAATTACTCAGAGCCTCCTCAAACCCTGACTCTTCCGCAGTAGCTGGGGAAGCCTGGGCAAGGGGCTGCAACTCTCTGAGCTTGTTTCCTCCTCCATAACATGGGCCTGTTGCAACAGTGCTTGCTGTTCACACTAGACACCCAGGGCTTCTGCCAGGAGGAATGAGGTTATGCTAAGGGAGAGAGTGGGGGCTGCCTCCTGGGACAGTTGGAGAATCAGCCCAGCATGAAATGCCCTCCCCATGAAATCAGTGGGCCCTAAAGGTCTGAGAGCATCCGGGAACTCACAGGATCACAGATTTATAGTAAGAGTCTTAGAGACAACTCAGGTTGGCTTTCTCACTCTCAGAGACAGCAGATGAGCCTCGTTCCAAATCCAGCCTCCACTTGCTCTGTGGCCTCGTGAATGTCACTTTGCCTGTCTCTGACTGGTTCCTCAATTTTAATATGGAATTAAACATAATTCCTTTGCCATAGCTCTGTTGAGAGGATCAGAGACCCAGGCAGTGAGTCAGTATTAACTATGGGGCACTGAGGCTCAGAGAGAGAAAATAATT
>ML108825.1:34069-60573 GCA_003697995.1 Taxidea taxus jeffersonii | reverse complement strand
GAAATGGAGCCCCACCATTGGGCTCTGCACTGAGCATAGAGCCTATTTAAGATTGTTTCTCTCCCTTCCCCTCTGCCCTTCTCCCTCTTCCCCTTTCCTGCAAATGTGTGCTTTCTCTCTCTCCCTCAAGAAAAAAAAAAATAGCGTGGCTAAAAAGTGGTTTAAGTATACCTAAATTCAATTCCATATATGAGAATTTGGCCTAATGAAATACCATAGTAAACAAAAAAATCATTTATTATAGCATTGTTTATTGCAAAACTTAACTAACACTAAAGGACTGATACAGTAAATTGCAATGCATCCAAATAATAATCTTCTGAGATTCCTTTCAAAGAATCTTATACAAAAGTAGCTAATGTGTGGAAAATATCCAGACTGTATTGCCAAGTGGAAGATAAAGGAAATTTGCAAAGTGGTTTCATATTTTTCATATTTTCATATGAAAATATTTCATATTTTCAATTTTAAGAAAAAACATATATACAAAATTTTGCTTTTTTTTCTTTCTATACATATGGAGAGAGAAACAAAAAAAGTAAAATTATGACAACATGGCAACAATGATTTTATTCATTTTTAATTAGGTTATAGGAAATTTTTGTTTTCTTCATTTTGGTTATCTATATTCTCTATTATTTCTACAAGTAATATGCATTGAACTTTTAATAAGAAAAAATATAGTGTAGTGGTTAAGAGGAAAGGTTCTAGACTCATCTTGGCTATACATTGAGATACTTACTTGAGATCTTGGCTATATACTTGAGATACTTAACCTCAGTTTGCACCACCATAAAATAAAAATATTAGTTAGTTTTTTAAAGATTTTATTTATTTACATAGACAGAGAGAGTATGAGTAGGAGTGGGGCAGAGGGAGAGTGAAAAGTAGACTCCCCTCTGAGTGGGGATCCACATGTGGGCTGGATCCCTGGACCCTGGGATCATGATCTGAATCAAATGCAGACACTTAACCAACTGAGCTACCTAGGTGCCCCCAAAATATCAGTTATATTGAAGAAGAAATGTAATAATGAACTGTTAAGTATTTAACATTGGGCTTGTCCCATAATAAATTATCAACAAATACTAATAATAATCATCACTATAAAGAGAGCTGAGAAGAAACAAGACCAAAGCCCATTTACGTCTAATGAGAAATTATAACCAAAATGGAGAGAAGATGGGAAATAGACTTACACATCCCCACAGTTATACAATAAAACAACTGCTAGCCTGTCTTGGCTTCTGATTCTATAAACATAAATGTCTCAATGCAAATTAAGAATAACAATCTCTAATAAATTCAAGGAGACATAAAAAAGCAGGCTAGAGTCTGTGTATTGCTCAGTTACACAGTGACAATTAACATTATACATTTGAAACACCCACCTCAAAAATCTAACATCCTTAATATAGAGTAATATAACATTTAACTTTGTAAAGATGTCAGCCTCACCTAATATTATAATTACTATATATGTATTCTTCTAATGAGGATTTCCATGTAAACATTGGTCTTAGTGATATCTTTATGGATCTGATTCCAAAGGCAAGGGAGATGTAAGTAAAAGTAAACAAATGGGACCAAAACAAATTAAAAAGGTCCTGCATCATGAAGAAACCATCTTCAAAATGAAAAGACAACCCACTGAATGGGATAAGATATTTGCAAATCATATGTCTGTCAATGGGTTAATATCTAAGATATATAACAAAATCATAATTCAACAATAAAAAAGATTAAAAATGGGCAGATAATCTGAATATACATTTTTCCAAAGAAGACATACAGATGGCTAACAAAAAATGAAAAGATGTTCAACATCATGAATTATTAGGGAAATGCAAATCAAAACCACACTGAGGTATCTTTTCACATCTATCTGAATGGCTATTATCAAAAAGACAAGAGAAAGCAGAATGGGAGATGAATAGGAGACCGAGATATCATCAGGTCTCAGGAATTCAGCTAGATATTTATCAAACTATTCTGAACACCTACAAACTCAACAGGAAATAGAACAGAAGAAGAGCAGCAATTCTAGGAACAGAAAATCAACCACACTCCGGAAAGTAGGACATGCAGAGAAGTGAATCTGAAGTGACAGGAAGATAGACTATGGGGGGAGGGGCTGGCTCCCAGCATGTGAGAAAGCAGAAAGCACAAAATCAGAACTTTTAGAAGTCAGCTCCAATGAGATATGTCACTCCAGAGGCTAAGCGGGGGGTGGAGCCCTTGCAGGGCAGTGTGGTTTCAGGACACTCAGGGTCACAGAAAGACTGGGGGTATCTGAGTGTGGTAGAGCCCCAGGTATCAGAGCAGGGAAGCCGACTGGGAGATGGAGCAAAGCAGTGGTCTCTCATCTTGTGATTACCTTAGACCATGATCCAAGGCACAGTTGGGCCACTGCTTATCCAGCAGAGACTCCCCAAGTGGCAGATCTGGGAAACTGCCTCCTTCCTCCTCCATGAGGAGTGGTATGGGAGTGCACTATAGGAATCTTCTTGGTTTGGAGACTCCAAATGGGGCCATGCGCCAGATAGAAAAGCTCAGTCACAGGCAGGGTGAGCTCGGGGTGTGGCCAGAGACAAGGGAGACAGGAGGGATTGACTGCTTTTCTCTGAGGCTGCACTAAGCAGTGGGACTCTGAGCTCTCAGTTTCTCTAGGGCCAGAGTTTGGGAGGCTGCTATTTTCAATCCGTCCTCCAAAGCCAAATAGAAAGCATTCAGGGAGCAAAAGCTACCGAGAGCGAATCTGATCAGATTACTTAGCCTGACCCCTAGCAATAGCTGTGCGATTCTGTCTCAGGCAAAGACATCTGAGAATCACTGCAGAAGGCCCCTCCCCCAGAAGATCAGCAAGAACATCCAGCCAAGACCAAGTTCACCAATCAAGGAGAACTGCAGAACCCCAGAGCTAGGGGAAAGCAACAAATAGAATTCATGGCTTTTTCCCCCATGGTCTTTTAGTCTTTCAAAGTTAAATGTTTTCAATTTTATTTTTTTCTGATTCTATTTTTTAATTTTCCTCATCCCATTTTAATGTTTTTTAACTATTTTATCTTATCAATAACTTTTTAGAATCTTTTTAAATTTTCATTGTTTTTTTTTTAAGATTTTATTTATTTATTTGACAGACAGAGATCACAAGTAGGCAGAGAGGCAGGCAGAGAGAGAGGAGAAAGCAGGCTCCCCATGGAGCAGAGAGTCCAATGTGGGGCTCAATCCCAAGACCCGAGGATCATGACCTGAGCCGAAGGCAGAGGCTTTAACCCACTGACCCACCCAAGGGCCCCTAGATTTTCATTGTTATAGTCATACTTCATCCCTTCATTGTATTTAACCTTATTTTTTCTATACATGTATATATATATATATTTAAATTTTGGAATACAATTTTTTTCCAATAGATCAAAATATACCCCAAATCTAGCACATAACATTATTCTAGTCTTGAATCTGATCACATTCTTTACTGTTTTTTTCTTTTTTCAACTTCTTATATTATCAATTCCTTTTTTAGAATCTTTTTAAATTTTCATCTTTACAGTCATATGCCATCCATTCATCATGTTTACCTTCATTTTAGTATATATATAAGTGTATCTTTCTTTAAAATTTTGGGAAGGATTTTCTTTTAAAAGACCAAAATACACCCAAATTCAAGTGTGTGGCTATGTTCTATTCACCACTCTAACATACATATATATATATATATATATATATATATATATATACACATATATATGTGTGTACATATATAATACACACACATATATGTACAAATATATATAAAATAGCTAATTATTAATTAAATTAAATTAAATTCATTTTAAAGTCATATATATATATACATATATATGTATATATAAACTTTTCCTCCTTTCTTATCCCCCTAGTTTCAGGTCTATTCTGATTTTATTAGTGTATATTTTTCTAGGGACATTGCTACCTTTTACTATTTTGTTCCCTCATTCATCTATTCTTGCATGATAAAATGACAAGGCAGAAAAATTCACCACAAAAGAAAAAAAAAAAAAGAAGAGGCAGTAGCAATGGCTAGGGACCTCATCAATATGGAATTATTAAGATGCTAGAACTAGAGTTCAGAATGATGATTATAAAGATATTAGCTGGGCCTTGAAAAAAGCATAGAAAGATACTAAAGAATCCATTTCTGGAGAAATAAAAGAACTAAAATCTAATCAAGTTGAAATAAAAAAGCTACTAACGAGTTACAATAAAAAACGGAGGCTCATACTGCTAATTGAGGCAGAAGAGAGAATTACTGATATAGAACACCAAATGACAGAGAATAAAGAAGCTGAGCAAAAGAGACAAACAAGTACTGGACTACCAGGGGAGAATTTGAGAGATAAGTGATGCCATAAGACGAAACAATATTTGAATAATTGGGATCCCAGAAGAAGAAAAGAGAGAAAAGGGCAGAATGTATACTGGAGCAAATTATAGTAAAGAAATTCCCTAATATAGCAAAGGAACAAGCATCAAAATCCAGGAGGCACAGAGAAACTCACTCAAAATCAATAAAAATAGGTCTATACCCCGTCATCTAATAGTATAACTTACAAGTCTTAGTGACAAAGAGAAAATCCTGAAAGCAGCTTGGGACAAGAGCTCTGTAACATACAATGGTAGAAATATTAGATTGGCAACAAATCTATCCACAGAGACCTTGCAGGCCAAAAAGGACTGGCATGATATATTCAGAGCACTAAACAAGAAAAATATGCAGCCAAGAATATTATATCCAGCTAGGCTGTCATTGAAAATAGAAGGAGAGATACAAAGCTTCCAGGACAAACAAAAATTAAAAGAATGTGCAAACACCATACCAGCCCTACAGGAAATATTGAAACGGGTCCTCTAAGCAAAGAGAGAGCCTAAAAACAACAGACCAGAAAGGAACAGACACTATAACAGTCACCTTAAAGGCAATACAATGGCACTAAATTCATATCCTTTGATAGTTACCCTGAATGGAAATGGGCTACACGCCCCAATCAAAAGACAGGGTATCAGAATGGATTGAAAAAAAAAAGAATCCATTGAGATGCTGCCTACAAGAAACTCATTTTAGACCCAAAGACACCTCCAGATGTAAAGTGAGGGGGTGGAAAACCATTTACCATGCTAATGGAAAATCAAAAGAAAGCTGGGGTGGCAATCCTTATATCAGATCAATTAGATTTTAAGCCAAAGACTATAATAAGAGATGAAGACGGACACTACATCACACTCAAAGGGTCTGTCCAACAAGATCTAACAATTTTAAATATGTATGTCCCTAATATGGGAGCAGCCAACTATATAAACCAATTAGTAACAAAATCAAAGAAACACATCAACAATAATACAATACTAGTAGGTGATTTCAATACCCCCCTCACTGAAGTGGACAGATCATCCAAGCAAAAGATCAACAAGGAACTAAAGGCTTTAATGACACACTAGATCAGATGGACATCACAGATATATTCAGAACATTGCATCCCAAAGCAATAGAATACACATTCTCCTATAGTGCACATGGGACATTTGCCAGAATAGATCACATCCTGGGTCACAAAAAAGGTTTCAACCAGTACCAAAAGATTGGGATCATTCCCTGCATATTTTCAGACCACAAAGCTCTGAAGCTAGAACTCAATCACAAGAGGAAAGTTGGAAAGAACCCAAATACTTGGAGGCTAAAGAGCATCCTACTAAAGAATGAATGGGTCAACCAGGAAATTAAAGAAGAATTGAAAAAATTCATGGAACCAAATGATAAAGAAAAGACAACTGTTCAAAAATCCATGGGACACAGGAAAGGCAGTCCATCAGGGGAAAGTATATAGCAATAAAAGCCTTTATCAAGAAACAAGAAAGGTCTCATGTACACAGTCTAATCCTGCACTGGAAGGAGCTGGAGAAAGGACAGCAAAGAAATCCTAAACCCAGCAGGAGAAGAGAAATAATAAAGATAAGAGCAGAAATCAATGAAATAGAAGCCAAAAGAACAGTAGAACAATCCAACAAAACTAGGAGCTGGTTCTTAGAAAGAATTAATAAGATTGATAAACCCCTGGCCAGACTTATCAAAAAGATAAGAGAAAGGACCCAAAGTAATAAAATTATGAATGATGAATGAGAGATCACAGCCAACACCAAAGAAATACAAACAATTATAGGAACATATTATGAGCAACTATACGCCAGCAAATTTGACAATCTGGAAGAAATGGATGCATTCCCAGAGACATATAAACTACCAAAACTGAAGCAGGAAGAAATAGAAAATCTGAACAGACCCATAACCAGTAAGGAGATTGAAGCAGTCATCAAAAATCTCCCAACAAACAAGAGCCCAGGGCCCAAGGCCTTCTTGGGAGGACTCTACAAAACATTTAAAGAAGAATTAATAACTAGTCTCCTGAAACTGTTCCAAAAAATAGCAATGGAAGGAAAACTACCAAACTCATTTTATGAGGCCAGCATTACCTTGATCCCAAAACCAGACAAAGACACCACCAAAAAAGAAAATTACAGACCAATATCCTTAATGAACACAGATGCAAAAATTCTCACCAAAATACTAGCCAATAGGATCCAATGGTAATTAAAAGGATTATTCATCACAATTAAGTGGGATTGATTGTGCAACTGCAAGGTTGGTTCAACATCTGCAAATCAATCTATGTGATACAATATATTAATTAAAAAGAGAAAAAAACCATATGATACTCCCAATATATGATGCAAAAGCATTTGACAAAGTACAGCATCCTTTCTTAATCAAAACTCTACAAAGTGTAGGGATAGAGGGTACATAACTCATTATCATCAAAGCCATCTATGAAAAACCCACTACAAATACCATTCTCAAGGGGAAAAAACTGAGATATTCTCCCCTAAGGTCAGGAACATGGCAGGTATGTCCATTATCACCAATGCTATTCAATATAGTACTAGAAGTCCTAGCCTCAGCAATCAGACAACAAAAAGAAATTAAAGTCATCCGAATCAGCAAAGAAGTCAAACTCTCACTCTTTGCAGATGATATACCTTATGTGGAAAACCCAAAGACTCTACTCCAAACCCGCTAGAACTCATACAGGAATTCTGTGAAGTGTCAGAATATAAAATCAATGCAAAGAAACCAGTTGCATTTCTAAACACCAACAGCAAGACAGAAGAAAGATAAATAAAGTTGATTCCATTTACAACTGCACCAAAAACCATAAGATACCTAAAAATAAACCTAACCAAAGAGGCAAAGAACCTGTACTCAGAAAACTGTAAAGTACTCATGAAAGAAATTGAGGAAGACACAAAGAAATAGAAAAATGTTCCATGCTCATGGATTGGAAGAACAAATATCATGAAAATGTCTATGCTACCTAAAGCTATCTACACATTTAATGCTATCCCTATCAAAATACCATCACTTTTTCAAAGAAATGGAAAAAAATAATCCTAAAAATTTATATGGAACCAGTAAAGACTCCAAATAGCCAGAGGAATGATGAAAAAGAAAACCAAAGCCGGTGGTACCACAATTCCAGACTTCAAGCTCTAATACAAAGCTGTCATCATTAAGACAGTATGGTACTGGCACAAAAACAGATACATAGATCAATGAAACAGAATAGAGAGCCCAGAATTAGACCCTCAATGCTATGTTCAACTAATCTTTGTCAAAGCAGAAAAAAATGTCCCATAGAAAAAAGACTGTCTCTTCAACAAATGGTATTGGGAACATTGGACAGCCACATGTAGAAGAATGAAACTGGACCATTGCCTTACACCACACACAAAAATAGACTCAAAATGGGTGAAAGACCTCAATATGAGAAAGGAATCCAGGAGAACACAGACAGCAACCTCTTCAACCTCAGCTGCAGCAACTTCTTTCTAGGAACATCGTCAATGGCAAGGGAAACACAGGAAAAAATGAACTATTGGGACATCATCAAGATCAAAAGCTTTTGCACAGCAAAGGAAACAGTTAACAAAACCAAAAGACAACTGACAGAATGGGAGAAGATATTTGCAAATGACATATGAGATAAAGGGCTAGTATCAAAAACCTATAAAGAACTTATCAAACATGTAGAAGAACAAATGATCCAAAAGAACAAGTAATCCAATCAAGAAATGGGCAGAAGACATGCATAGACATTTCAGCCAGAAGCCATCCAAATGGCCAGCAGACATGTGAAAAAGTGCTCAACATCACGCACCATCAGGGAAATACAAATCAAAATCACAGTGAGATAGCACCTCACACCACTCAGTATGGCTAAAATTAACAAGCCAGGAAATGACAAATGTTAGTGAGGATGCAGAGAAAGGGGAACCCTCCTACACTGTTGGTTGGAATGCTAGCTGGTGCAGCCATTCTGGAAAACAGTATGGAGGTTCCTCAAAAAGTTGAAAATAGAGGTACCCTAAGACCCAGCAATCTCAGTACTGGGTGTTTACCCTAAAGATACAAATGTAGTGATCCCAAGGGGCACGTGCACTCGAATGTTTAGCAGTAATGTCCACAACTGCCAAACTATGGAAAGAACCTAGATGTCCATCAATAAGTGAATGGATAAAGAAACAGTGGTACATATATACAATGGAATACTATACAGCCATCAAAAGAAATGAAATCTTGCCATTTGCAATGACATGGATAGAATTAGAGTGTATTACGCTAAATGAAATAAGTCAATCAGAAAATGGCAATTATTATATGATCTCTCTGATATGAGGAATTTGAGAGGCAAGGCTGGGGATTGTGGGGTGTAGGGAGGGAAAAAATGAAACAAAGTGGTTTTGGGAGGGAGACAAACCATTAGACTCTTACTCTCATGAAACAAACTGGGGGTTGCTGGGGGTTGGGGGGATAGGAATACGGTGGCTGGGTTATGTACATTGGGGATGATATGTGCCATGGTGAGTGCCATGAAATGTGTAAGTCTGACCAGAGCCTTCACAGACAAGTACCCCTGTGGCAAATAATACATTACATGTTAATAAAAAAAATAATAACAAGTATTGATGAGGATGTGGAGAAAAAGGAATCCTCGTGTACTACTGGTGCGGATATAAACTGGTGTCACCATTATGGAAAACACTATGGAAATTCTTCAAAAAATTGAGAATAGATCTTCCATATGATCTAGCTGTTCCATCTCTGGGCATATACCAAAGAATATGAAAACACTAATTCAAAATATATTTCCCCTGTGTTCATTGCAGAATTATTTACAATGGCTAATATATGTAAACAACCTAAGTGTTCATCAATGGATGAATGGATAAAAAAGAATGAAATATGCATGTGTGTATGTACACATGTACACACACACACAATGGAATTACTACTCAGCTATAAAGGTGATTTAAATCTTGTGATTTGCTACAACATGGATGGACCCTGCAGGTGTTATGCTCACTGAAATGTCAGATGGAGAAAGGAAAATACCATATGATTTTACTCATATGTGAAATCTAAATAAGATAAATGAACAACAAAAAAAATACAAAAACAAATTATAGATACAGAGACTGGATTGATGATGATGATTAATTAAGGAGTGGGGGGTGGTGAAATGGGTGAAGAGCGTAAATGTATGGTAATGGATAGTAACAGACTCCGGCGTTGATCACTTTTTAGTATACAGATATGTTGAATTCTTTTTTTTTAAATTTTTAAAAGATTTTATTTATTTATTTGACACACAGAGATCACAAGTAGGCAGAGAGACAGGCAGAGAGAGAGGGGGAAGCAGGCTCCCTGGTGAGCAGAGATCCCGATGCAGGGCTCAATCCCAGGACCCTGAGATCATGACCTGTGCAGAAGGCAGAGGTTTAACCCACTGAGCCACCCAGGTGCCCTGAGATGTTGAATTCTAATGTTGTATACCTAAAACATATATCAATTTTAGCTCAGTAAAAAGGTTTAAATCACATTACCCAAAAGTCAACTGGTTAACTGTTTGAAATATAATAATATATTTTCTCATATTTCCAGATGTGCAATTGGTCAATATAACTGGACAGATGCAAGAAAGCAGAAAAAATAGCTGCCATATCAGCTTTGTGGCGTGACCACACACAAAAAAAAGTTTTTGTGAAGTTATGGAGACATAGAATGAAATTCCAACTTTTCACATAAAGTTATTTATTTAGAGCTTACTATGACTAAGACATTCTTTTTTTTTTTTAAAGATTTTATTTATTTATTTGTCAGAGAGAGAGAGAGAGAGAGCACAGGCAGAGGCAGAGGGAGAAGCAGGCTCCCTGCCAAGCAAGGAGCCTGATGTGGGACTCGATCCCAGGATGCTGGGATCATGACCCGAGCCGAAGGCAGCCGCCCAACCAACTGAGCCACCCAGGCATCCCCAAGACATTCTTTTATATACCTTCTTATAGGTTTGTAATCTTGGAAAAGTTATTTAATCTCCTTGACCCTCAGTTTCCTAAACTATAAAAAAGAATAAACCTTCTATTCACCCTAATATTAATATTGGACAAAAATATAAACGCATTATTAATTCAATATACAAAAAATAGACTATTTAAATGCAGATGGTAATGATGAAAGCAAACACATGGGGCTTACTATGTGAAACACTTTTCTAAACACTTTATACACATAAACTAATTTAAAGTGAATTGGGGGAAATTGGAGGGGGGAACCATGAGAGACCAACTGAGGGTTTTAGAGGGGAGGGGTGTGGAGTGGTGGGTGAGCCTGGTGGTGGGTATGCACCTGCCTCTTATCCCCTAGTTTCTATTCATCCTCTACTTATATCAGAGTGATACTCCTAAAATGAACATTTCTTTCTATTCTTCCCTATTGTCAGCACCTAATTACAGTGCCTGGTATAGCAATGACTGAAATGTTGACTGACTAAATGAACAAATGAAAAGGAACAGCAGGAACACAAGTGTGCAGCTGAGAAAAAGTGGTTTATCTCTAATATGGGGATAACAAGACTGCCTACATTATACAGTGGTTGCAAGCACTAAAGGAGACAGAAAAAGATTTCTATATCAGTTCAAGTCGAAGTAACAGGAACCAGATTTATACTCTTGCCTGAAAAAGCTAAAGAATGGAACAAAATACATGAAATAACAGTTTTCAAAACAGTAGAGGCAAAAAAAATAAAAAGAAAAGACAATAGAGATCAGGTAATGAAGGATAGTACACTGCTTATAAATATGTAGATGGTACAGCTATTTTAGGAAATATTTTGGCAGTTGCTTAAACAATTAAATATTTACCTATCACCTGATCCACTCATTCCTCTCCAAGGTGTTCACCTGAGAGAAATGAAAGCATATATACACACAAATATTTGTACCTGAATGTTCATAAAAACTTACTGTAATAAGTAAAATGGGGGGCTCTCAAATGTCTATTATGGAGTAAAATAAAAACAAATTGTGGTATGTCTGTATAATGGAGGATATGTAAAATATAAAAAAGGGAATGAAATATTGATACATGCAACACCAATGAATCCTCACATAGTTATGCTGAGTGAAAGAAGCCACATAAAGACAAGTACATAGTATATGCTTCTCTTATATATATAAAACTCTAGGAACAGAAAGCAATTTACTGTGAGTTACAGAAGACTAGTAGTCGCCTGGGGGAGGAGATGGTTTCATAAATGTGCACATGACAAAACATCAAATTGTACACATGAAATATGCATGGTTTCTATTATGTTGATTATACCTTAATGCAGTTGTTTTTAAAATGAAAAAGAGAGGGGTGCCTGGCTGGCTAGTTGGAAGACCATGCGACTCTGGATCTTAGGGTTGTGAGTTCGAGCCCCACATGGTGTGTAAACATTACTTAAAAAAATAAAAAAATCTTTAAAAGTAAATAAAAAGGAAAAAGGCAAATGCAAAGAATATAACATGATGCCTATCACATAGTGAGTACTCAGTAAATGTTAGTTATTATTAGTATTAAAGTATAATGGAATAAAAATTTTATGTATCATACCATTAAGCTAGCATCAAATTCCCTTTCATGCTTGGGAAAATACATAAATTTTGGTTTTGTAAAACCTGAATGGCAAAAGCCCAAGCACAATAAAAACAGTTGTAGTTTTTGATTCCAGCAAATGAGTGGATTTTGAGTTGTCCACCAAGTACACAGAAAGGAAACTACAGAGATGGTGGTAAGTACAGGTAAGGATGATTATGCACAGTTAAGAGGCTAATAAAAATTCCCGTGTGAAGGAATGATTAAAAGATATTTTAAGACAATAAGCTATTTGGTTTTAATTTTTGTAATGCAAATGCTTTCTCCAACATTTCCAACTTCAACTAATTCTGATACACTTAACAAATATTTTAAAGGAATTATGGTGTTGGTTTCATACATTATGTATGTGTATGTGTATGTATCCTCTTTCTTTGGGGATGACTATAACTGCAAGAAACAGAAAAATAATTACAATGTCTTAAACATAATAGTTTATTTCTCTCACATATAAAATTCTGGAATAAAATACTTTAGAATTGGCATGGTGACTACCATTATCAGAACCTAGTTGTTTGTTTGTTTGTTTTTTTCCATTTTGCCACTCATCATTTTTAGCATGCTACCTCATGTTTTAAGATGGCAGCTCAAATTCCAGCCAGTATGCTCATATTCCAGCCTTCTGTAAAAAGAAAGACAAACATGGTATGACACCTCTTTAAAAGATTTTTGCTTCCCAAAAGATGCACACTCTGCTTACATTTCTCTAGCTATAAGAGAGTAGGGAGAATGCAATTTTTTCCAGGAAGTGATGTACCCATAAAATCAAGGGTTTTAAAACTAAGAGGAAAAAAGTGAACAGAATGAATAGTAACCAGCCAGGAATCTGTCATGATATGTAAAGAGAGAAAGAACATTTTACATGATTCAATCCAGTGGAACAGAAGCCATATACACAAGTAAGAACCCAGACACAGAGGTGACCATGAAAATATGAGGTCGTCCCCAAGAAAAGTGCCCAGGAATCTTAGACTTAGACTTCTACAGGATGTGAAACAGTGATCTAAATTACCCTTAGCCAGGTCCAGTAATCTAAAAGACACACCTCATCACCCACCCTCCAATACATACCTATCATCTGGGGCTACAAGATGCTTTGGGGGAGGAGAGTGCCACAGGGTAAACGACTTCTACCCTGGGATGATAGCATAATCTTATTCATTAGTTCTGTCTGTGAGGTCACATCCACTTGGAATTTGACAGGATCTGCATAACCTACTCAATCCCTCCTGTATTCCAACATATCCTAGGACCATATTTATTGCCCGAGATTGGAGATTAATGTTATATCCCTTGCCCTTGGTACAGTTGCTGGTATATAGTAAGTGCTCAGCAAATATCTGTTAAATCAAATTGAAAAAAAAATATCTATCTATCTATCCAAATGTTAAACCCAGTCATTAGGAAACAGTAAATCAAAGGAACAATGAGATGCATTTTCCACCAGACTGATGAAAATTAAAAGAAACATGATAATATTAAACCCTGGTAAAAATGTAAGGAAAATGATATTTTCATATACTGCTGGTGAGAATGTAAACTAATAATCCAGTTTGGAGGTGCACCTGGGTGCCTCAGTTGGTTAAGCATCTGACTATTGATTTTGGCTTTGGTCATCATCTCAGGGTCCTGGGACTGAGCCCTACCATTGTGCTCTACACTTAGCAGGGAGTTTGCTTGAGATTCTCTCTCTTTTTACCTCCCTGGCTCTAAAATAAATAAATAAATCTTGGGGAAAAAATAGTCCAGCTTGGAAACAATATGGTAGTCCCTACTACATAAATAACAGATGTAACCTATGACCCAACAATTTTACTTCTAGATATATGATTTGGAGAAATGTTCACATATAGATAAAAGTTACCATATACCAATGCCAAATGAAGCATCATTTGTGAAGTCAAAATTGGAAACCCCTAATGTCCATCAATTCCCCTAAAATTAATATAATGCAGTAAATATATATGATGGTATAATGGGAAAGTGTTCAGATTTCTATTGCTCATTGTACACAGTTCTCCTTTTCTTCTGGACATATGACTATACCTTCTTTGCATTTAGGTGAGTCATGAGAATATTTCTGCCAATAACTTTTGAATGCAAATGACACTTCTGTACTGAAGCATTTAATTAGTTGTGTGAAATCCTACAACTTTCTTTTCTCCTGCTGTGGAAACTGAGGAGGCCTTGATTTTCAGATGGCATGTGGCCAGGTTGGTGAAAACTTCTTCTGCCTGAGCCCTGAGCTCATTTGTAGAGCAGAGCATGCAACTGACACAGCTGGTTGTGCAGCAGTAGTAAAAAAATAAATATTTAATTTACTAATGTGTTAAATAACGGATTTTCTGGGACCTAGTCTATCCTGACTAACAAAAAATAAATAAGAGAAATAGACTAGAGAAGAGCTAGTTTTAGTTTCCCAAGCTACAGAGTTCTAAAGATATATAACATCGAGATGAAAAGCTAAATTTCAGAGTAATTTGGAAAGGATAATGTTTTTAAATCCAAAACTATACACACATAAAAAATACTAGATGATTTTATATGGGTGAAAATAAATGGTGTAGAACAATATGAACATAGACAAAAAGGAAACATGTTACCTCTGATGAGTGGGGATAAGAAATGAGACTTGTTTTTTTTGAATAAAAGGAATTTCAGTTATAGCTATATAACTATATATAGTTATATAGCTATAACTATATATATATATGTTATATAGTTATATATAGTTATATAGCTATATAGTAGCTTATACGGTGTACCACCCCCCCAGAATTTATGTCCACATCAAACCCTTTGGGAAAAGAGTCTTTGCAGATAAAAGTTAACAATCCTGAGATGAAATAATCTGGATTACGCAGTGGACCCTAAATCTAACACATACCTTCATTAGAAACAGAAGAGGAAAATATTCACACAAAGACAAAGGTTGGAATGATGTAGTCACTAGCCAATGAAGCCAAGGAATGCCTAGAGATACCAGAAACTGGAAGAGGCAAAGAAGAATTCTCTCCCTAGAGGCTGGAGAAAATATGGCCCTTGATTTCATCTTAATTTTATACTTCCGGCTTCCAGAACAATGAGAAAATAATTTTTGTTGTTTTAAGTCACCCAATTGGTGGTAATTTGTTGCAGCAGCCTAAGAAAATAAATACAAATTGTAATGTCCTCTGTCTTTTTTTAAAAAAGGTTTTATTTATTTATTTGAGAGAGAGAGAGAGAGAGAGAGCACAAGCAGGGGCAGAGAGAGAGGGAGAGGAAGAAGCAGACTCCCCACTGAGCAGGGAAACTGACTCAGGGCTCAATCCCAGGACACTGGGATCATAACCCGAACCAAAGGCAGATGCTCAACTAACTGAGCCACTCAGAAACTCCAAGTAATGCCCTTTTCTTAAAGAAAAAAAAACCTGGAAGCAAATATGATGAAATATTAACATCTATTAATTCTGGGCAGCAAATGAGAGTATTTGTAATGTTACTCTTTGTATTTTCCTATATCTTTTAAATTTCTCACAATAAAATTTACAAAAATGAGTTGTGTGAAGGGAATTAAGAGTACACTTATCTTGATAAGCACTGAGTAATATATTTAACCACTGAATCACTATATTATACATCTGAAATGAATAAAACACTGTATGTTAACTATACTGGAATTAAAATAGAAAAATAAACACAAAATTGAATTATACTGAATTACATTAATATTAAATTAATTGCAGTTTGTTGTGTATATCTCTTTATTTAATTAACTGTTTTGTAAATGCTTAAAACCTTGGGTGGGGGTAGGGACCTGGGTGGTTCAGTACTCATTATAAATAATCCACCATTATGAGGACTTTCAGTGCCTTGGACAATCGACCTCCATCTCATTTCATAGTCTTAATTCTTTAATCCTACCACTTCTTGACATAAATCTCATGTTCCAGTTTACCTATAGTTGTCCAGATAGGAAATTTTTAAGTTTTCACGTCTTTTGTTCCTGCTGTTTCCTTCTATTAGAATGGCCTGTAAGGCCTGGGGAACACCGACTTCTTCCCCTACATCCAATTAAAATGACATCCATCAACGAAACCTTCCCTGATTCCTCAGATAGAATTAATTAGTTCCTTTTTTTGTGTCCCATTTGTGTTGAGCTCATAATGAATTTTCGTATTTGTCATTTCATTTTATTTTCTTTGTCTGTCTTTGCCTATAAATGTAAAGTTAGTTGAAACTACAATTAATTATACTTACATCCCCAGTAATTAACACAGTTGCTAACAAAGATTAGGCACCCAGTAAATGCTAACTGAATGAATGAATGACTTTATTTCATAATTCAGTGTTTTTTATCCTGAACTTCTGTGTATTCCAAACATCATAAGGTATTGCTAATTTAAGGAAGAGATCTATAGGAAAACAAATTAGCCCAAATAGACCCAAGAAGTAATTTCTCTTTAATAGCATTAATCATCAGAGAATACCTCCTTAACCTACCACAACAGAAGGAAAAAGAAAATACTGCAAAGCTGCTTTAACAACAGAAAACTCATTTCACCTCTTGACTATGATCCAATATCCACTGCATTGCAATGAGTCCAGTGACCTGTACTCTAATGGCATCCTGAGTCACTCTCCTACAAAGGTTGACACTCTCTCCAGCAGTCTGGCCCACAACTGGTATTCTGACAAATCTGAGCCACTTCTGTTTACCTTATTAGAGGTAGAGAGAGAAAAATAATATACCAACCATACCTTTCCTCTTGGCACCAAGGTTGCCTAGAGGACATCCTTAATGTCCATACCTAGAAGGAATTAGAAAATCATGAATTCATTTCTTTAAGGAAAATCCTAGAAAAGTAGCATGAAAGGAGTGGCCTCAGGTAGTACAGAATCAAGAAAATCATATCAACTGACCCTATTCCTCCATCCTTACATCCACCAAAATGATAGCTCTAATTAGCTTCTCCTTTACTCAGAAACCTTCAGTAACCACTATCATTTGTTCATTTCTGAGTACTTCTAATATTAGCCTCAATCTCTATATACCAAGTGCCTATCACAGTCAGTGGCATATAGTGGGAATCTCAGTATTTGTTAAATGAAAGTCATATAGGCCTTAAGTTAAGAGTGTAAGGAGAAGAAAAGGGGAATGTTGTCAAATTGAATCCCATGTACAAATAATCTCAAGGAATCACCTATAACCTTTTTGTTGATATATCAACTTTTTCAGCTTCACTTTTTTGTCCCCCTTTTTTTGAAGATAAGTTACATATAGTAAAGTATAAACAGCTTAAGTGCATAGCTTATTAATTTTTATATATGTCTGTTTCCTAAGAAAAATACAATAATCTTATGATCATTAATTCATTTATTCCCTTCTCCTTTTTGTACTACAATTACTTCCACCTATAGTACCCAGAAGAACTTATCATTATCGCTTTAAATAATTAATATCCTTTTTGTCACATAATTATCCTTCTTTGCAATTCTTCCCACATTTCTGACAATTTCAAAGAATTTATGAAAGACTTTTATTCACTAATTCATGAAACTCAGTAAATCTCAAGCAGGATAAATAGAAAGAACACCAACTTAGGAACTTCATAGTCAAACTGGAGAAACATCTTGGATCATTTTTCCTCAGCATGAAGAACTTCCATTGGTCTCTTCTGTTGTGCAGCTCTGGAAACAGTGAATATTCTCAGATTCTGTCCACTTCCACTTTTGAAGGATAGTCTTACTAATAGAATTCTAGTCGTTTGGTTTTTTCCCCTTTTAAGACTTTAAAGATGTCAATCTATCATCTTTTGACTTTCATCATCTCTATTGAAAGGTCATATCTATTGCACTTTTGAACATTATTGGTCTTTTATCTATAGCTGTGTTTAAAATGTTCTCTGCCTTAGTTCTCAGTTCTCCAAGAGTAAATACAACTTGGCAGTCTAAAGTTTAGAGAGAGATAATTTGGGGAATCAATAGTATAAAGGTGAAAATGGAACTTATGAGGGGTGAATGTTGGGGACTGTATGAAGAGGAGGAAAGAAAAGGGAAGCAAGGAGATGGAAAGGAAAGAGAACTATATTTAGTAGGTAGTAAATAAGAGATGGAACCCATAACTGACAATGATCAGAGAAGGAGGAAGAGATCAAGGAGCGTGTGAACAAAAGTAAAGGAAACAGAATCACAAAGAACTAAGGAGTCAACAGAGTCAAGCAAGATAGAGTTCAGTTACACAAGACTAGAGTACATTCTTTAAATCTCAAAAAAAAAAAAAAAAAAAAAGGAAATCCCTGGAAAAAATGACCTTCTGAATAACTTTAATGTATCAACTTCTTTGGCTTTTGTAACAAATTACCACTGTCTTAAAACAATGCAGACTTGTTATCTTACACTTTTAGAAGTAAGAAGCTCTAAATTCAAAGTGTGGGTAGTGTGACATTCCTTCTGGAGGCTGCAGGGAGAATTTGTTTCATTCTTTTTGCAGCTTCTAATCTTTGGCTTGTGGCTTCTTCCTCCATCTTTAAGGCCAGGAGGATGGCATCTTCAAATCTCTGAACTCGCTGCTTCCATCATTATGTATACTCTGACTCTAACCTTTCAAACTTCCTCTTTTAAGGGCCTTTATGATTATGTTGAGCCTACTTAAATAATCCAGCATAATCTTCTCATTTCAAAATCCTTAATTATATGGGCAAAGTCTCTTTTGCTATGTAAGGTAACACACAGGTTCTAAGGAAGTAGGACATGAATTTTTGGAGGGTCTTTATTCTGTCTATCATAATCATGTCACATTACCTTTATGTCTCAATTCCCTTATTTGTAAAGTTGGTATAATTATACTGATCACTGACCATTGGCTTCTGAAATAATTTCATTTAGGTTAAGTTGAACTCTGATTCAGAGTAGACAGGCATTAAAAGCAGTAGTTAAAAGTGAATTTTAATTTATCTGTCATCGGTGGGGGAGGGTGGTTGGAAGGGGAATAAAATTAGGAAGTATATCAAAGTGATCTCCTAGCAGAGGAGATAGTGAGTATGTTTAGGAGAGGGTTCATCAGCAGCTGAGAAAAAGGGGACATTTCTGTTTTGAAAAATGAACCATATATTCCTAAGCAATACTTCAGTACACTGTCCCTCAAGAAAGGAAATTAGCAAAAACAAACAATGAAGCAAACAGCAACAAAACCTAAGGGAAGGGAAGCCAAAGAGAGAAATACCCCATGTCTAATCACCTGGGAACCTGCAGTCCCCTGATTCCCAGAGGCCATGCCTTCCAAGATGAACCTAAGAACTGCTGGGCAGAAAATGATTAAAACTAAGGAAAGCAATACTCTCTTCCTGTTCATGATGTTGGTTTCCATTTCAACTTTCAATTTCACTTGAGCGGTTACAGTCCTCTGTTGCAGAACACCTAAATTGTTGAAATAAGTATTAGTGGAAGAATGGGGCTATGGACTAGGAATGAAGAGACATGGACTCTGGTTCCAATTTCTCTACTGAATTAGTGAATAATTTTAAGCAAGTTTTTCTTCTTCCCAGACCTCAGGTTTTCCCATGTATAAATCAAGAACTAGACTGAGCTAACCTGCCATAACACATTTCACTAGGGGATCTTGGTTTTATACTCTTGTCCTCTCTATCCCTCAGAGATCTCTATTTCAGGACTTTGATATTACTTCCTTGCTATCATGCTTCCTTGCTCATCATGCTATCTTCTCATTAGCAATCAGAATTATGGCTTCAACTATCCATTAGTCATTTCTACTTAGTCATTTTATCTCACCTCACACTCAACATGATAAAAACTTCATTATTCTTTTTTAAAATGTTTCTTTTAATTCCAGCATAGTTAACATACATTATTATATAATTTCAGGTGTATAATATGGTTATTCAACAATTCTAAACATTACTCTGCTTATCATAAGTGTACTCTTAATCCCCTTCATGCATTTCACCCATCCCCCCACCAACCTCTCCTGTCATAACCATCAATTTTTCTCTATAGTTACAAGTCTGTTTTTTGGTTTGTCTCTTTTTCTTTGTTTATTTATTTTGGTTCTTAAATTCCACAAGAAGTGAAATCATATGGCATTTGTCTTTCTCTGACTTATCTCACTTAATGTTAGACTTTCCAGCTACATAGAAGTTATTGCAAATGGCAAGATTTCATTCTTTCTTATGGTTGAGCAAAACTTCATTATTGTAATATTCAAATCCCTTATTAAATCAATGTGCTATCCAATTTTACTTCCAACTAGTCCTCAATGCCTTACTTCATGGCTAGTGGATGGCCATTCACCTGGTCCCACCCACTCCTATTATCCACCTCTATATTCCAAGAATCTTTACTTTGTGTATGTTATCTTTTCCAGTGTGCAGTGCCCTTTCCTCTTGGACCATCTTAGGATCTTAATTTCCCATAATAAGTAGAAGAAAAATTAAGATAAATAGGTATTTAGTAGGGGTGCCTGGGTGGCTCAGTGGGTTAAAGCCTCTGCCTTTGGCTCAGGTCATGATCTCAGTGTCCTGGGATCGAGCCCCACATCGGGCTCTCTGCTCAGCAGGGAGCCTGCTTCCCCCTCTCTCTCTGCCTGCCTCTCTGCCTACTTGTGATCTGTCTGTCAAAAAAATAAATAAAATCTTTAAAAAAATAGGCATTTAGTAAATTACCTTTATTATAAAGGGAAAAACATAGTTCAATGCAAAGAACATGAGAATAGAAGTGAGGAAGAGGTTGGATCCTAAATCTGTCTCAGGAATCAACTTACTATGCAACCACCAGATCAGCTATATAACTTCTCTCAACTCTAGCACCCCTATCTAAAAAAGGAATACATGAACTTTTCTCATGCTATTTCCTTTGTCCATCAAAATTCATTTTTTCTTTCAAGCACAACCCCAATGATGCCAGCCAGCTATGTTAAATCTTCCTGACTTTCCCATCTACCATAGAAGTAAATTGACAGTTGAAATGTGATCATTTTCTTCCTTCACACCCTGCATCTTTATAATACTACTGGGTCTGTCTTGTATTAGATTTACTTGAGAACATGTGTATCTATCTCTCTCACAGGTCAAAGACCATGTATCTTTAGTGCCTTGCTTGGTGCTTGACACAGGAGGCTACCATGGAATGCTTGTTAAATAAATGTGTGATCCAGTGGAGAAACAGGGGATGACAGAAAAGGTGATGAAATTGGACATCTATGTTTTATATTCATTGTGACATTTCCTATCTGGAACCAAAAATGTAGCTACATAACTTCCTTTAAGATTATTCTGAGAGGGAAAAAAAAAATCCCATGATATAAAAGCATTTAAATAATGTTTGGAGTTTCATTGGTCTTTTAGACTCCAAGTCTAATAAAGCTATTTAGCATTTCTATAGTATTTAACATTTCCAAAGTACCATTCAATGTTAATTAGTTAATCCTAATTCTCTGTAAGACAGGTCAATATTATGATCTCTGAAAAGTTAAGAAAATGAAAATTCAAGGGTATTTTGCCTTCCTCTTTCAGGAGGTAAGACACTGCTGAATGTTATTACAAATATAAAGTAGTGTTTTAGAATAGAAATTATCAAAATATAGAAATGAAGCAAAAGAAGTTGAATCAAGTTCGTCCTTTCACTATGGACCCAAATATAAAAGACAAAAAGGAACCTGGACATAACAGTCCTCAGCTAGTCCTTTTAGACTGAAACAGACTGACTTCTTATCCCAGGAAGAGGATGAGGCAGTAATCAGGTAAACTAAACATGAAACTCAAACTCACTCTATACCAGATCGGTGGCAACAAAACAGATTTCAGAGCCTACCGATATGTTGGTGGGTTGAGTTAGAGGACAGATCCCTTGGCATGATCAAGATTGACTCAGGGACAAAGGATGAGTAGAGGTATTAAGCTTGTAGCTCCAAGTTTCAATGACTGAAGCTAAGAGGCTCTACATGGAGTTGCCAAGCTTTTTCCCCCAAAGGTTGTACCCTAAAGCTATAGCTCCACTTGGCAAAAAGAAAGTCCCTGGGAAGTCCCATTTGGCCATCTTTCTACTTTTGTGCCCTCCCCCCCAGCAACCTACTTATAATATTCTTTTTTTTTTTTAAAGATTTTATTTATTTATTTATTTATTTGTTAGAGAGAGAGAGCGCAAGCACAGGCAGACAGAGTGGGAGGCAGAGGCAGAGGGAGAAGCAGGCTCCCTGCCAAGCAAGGAGCCCGATGTGGGACTCAATCCCAGGACGCTGGGATCATGACCTGAGCTGAAGGCAGCTGCTTAACCAACTGAGCCACCCAGGCATCCCAGACTACTTATAATATTCTTATAAATAGAATGGTGAATGCCATTTAAAATGATAGGGAATATTTTTCTCTTAGAGCTGTTTGATATATAGGAAGCAGGAAGGCAATTCACCCTATAGAGAATAATAAGTCCAAAGAGGAAACATAAACAATAGAGATTAGTGACCACGTCAAAGTAGCTCTTTTCTATTAGAGAGAATAAGTCTTTGACACCTCAACACACCTAAATTAATCCATTATTTCATTTATTCACTCATTTCTTCAGCAAAACATTGAGTTCTTCCTCATAGAAAAATGAAATAAATAGGACACCATTCCCATACTCAAGGAATTCAAAAAATAGTTCAATGTTCCTCAAAGTATGGTGTGAAGGGCATCAAAACTACCCAGTATCACATCAAAACTACTTGGAATGCTTTTCTGAAATACAGATTCCCAGCTCCTACTTTAGACCAACTAAATATAACTAAATATTTCTAGTGGACCCGAGAAATACTTTTTTGTTTTAATTTTTATTTAAAATATTTTTTTTTTATTTATTTGACAAAGAGAGAGAGAGAGATCACAAGTAGGCAGGGAGGCAGGCAGAGAGAGAGAGGGAAGCAGGCTCCCTGCTGAGCAGAGAGCCAAACGTGGGGCTCCATCCCAGGACCCCAGGATCATGACCTAAGCTGAAAGCAGAGGCTTAACCCACTGAACCACCCAGGCACCCTTAAATTTTTCTTTTAACCAGACATCTTTAGGTGTACTTTAGTGCACATTAAACTTAGAGAACCATTGGAAGTCAAAAAGGCAGGAAATTAGACTAAGAATGTGGTATAACAAAAGAGCCCAAGCTTTAGGGTAATTCAAATCTGTTTCCAAATTGACCACTTCCTAGATACATATCCTCTCTGAGATCTGACTTCTTCATCTGTCAATGGGGAAATATAACATCTGCTTAGGAGTGTGGTATAAATTAAATGAGAGATGTGTTTAGTATATAATAGGCAATAACAAGAGAAGGAGGCAGGAGAGAGGAAAGTTAATTGGTTAGTTGGTTATTTCTCTCTCTCCTTTCTTGAGCACACTTAAATGCACTTTTGCAAATATCCACTTATACAATAAGATGGCAAGTCTTACAGGTGATAATTTTTCAGTGTGATATGGTAACATTCTGATTAACAACACTGATTGATGAAGTGGACAAACTCTTTAAAATATATAACTTAGAAAAAATGGGTTAAAAAAGAAATAGGAAGCCTGGATAATAATATATTAACTAATAATAGATATTAGTAACTATTAATAATATTTAAGAAACTGAAGAGGGAATTAAAACTTTCCATCAAATAGAACATCAGTACACATTATTTTATAGATGAGTTCTAACCAGTTTTCAAGGAACAAACTCCTCAGAACAGAAAAAGGTAGACTATCATCTGACACATTATTCCATAAAGCCTGTATAATTCTGATGCCAAAACCAAGAAAGTAAGTAGGAAAGAGGAAAATTACCAATCCATTTCACTAATGCATATTAGTGTATGGATTTTAAACAAAATACTGGTAGAGTGTATTCTCACTATGGTACAATATATAATAGTAAAAATAAATGAAGTGTAGTAAAACTCAGTAACATTAATAAATCCATCAAATATAAAAAGCAAGTCTCAGAAGACCACTTACTATATTATACCCTTTTTGTGAAGTTCTAATTAACAATGAAAATTAAACAATATGTTGTTTAACCAAATACATGTATTTGATAAAACAATTTTTAAAACATAAAATTCAGTACAGTAATTATCCTGGAATAAAGACAAAGGAATGAGAAGCAAAAGAAATATTTAAGTTATTTTAATGTTCTTTTCTTTGCATTGGACAATAGGTTCTTGAGTATTAATTATATTTTTCAAATAACAAAGAAATAATAAAATAAAAGGACCATACATAAATGATATCATATATGAAACAAGGATTATGATTAATATATTTCATCACATGGAAAGTCCCTATTAAAAAAGTCAAAATTAGGTGCCTGGGTGGCTCAGTGGGTTAAGCCTCTGCCTTCGGCTCAGGTCATGATCTCAGGGTCCTGGGATCGAGTCCTGCATCGGGCTCTCTGCTCAGCAGGGAGCCTGCTTCCTCCTCTCTCTCTCTGCCTGCCTCTTTGCCTAGTTGTAATCTCTGCCTGTCAAATAAATAAATAAAATCTTTAAAAAAAAAGTCAAAACTAAAGACTGGGTTTTCAAGGCCAGGAACACCACAGGCAAGATTAGAGTTGGGAATGAGGCCAAATCTCACAGTACAGTTTGGCTATGGTCAATTCAACCAAGCTGGAAAACACCACTGTTTAAATTTGCTGGAGCTCACTTAAGAAACCTGTCATAAAATCTGGCCCAGAGAATAGTGGTTTAGCCTGGATTCCCTCAGGCCTCTCAGACTGAGTGCAAGCAGATGCAGTGCCCACCAATGAGCCAGGTAAGAAGTCAAGGTTTAATTCTGTCAAACCACTATCATCTCCTGGTTGTGCATCCCTGTGTAATAGTTATAATTATAACTTTCCTGAAATTTTGCACAGGCTGTTAGAGTTTTCAAAGTACTTTTTCACACATTGTTTCCCTTCCATACTCATAAGGTTGTGTAGTGGGCATGGAAGTGGGCATGGAAAGTGCTGTGCTCAAGTATATAAATAAGAAAAGTGAGGCGCAAAGAAGTGAAGAGGAATAAAGGTAAAGCCAGAACTCAATCCAGTTGTCTGAGTCCAAGTCTAGTCCTCTTTCTACCCTATCAAGTTACCACTCACTTATCTTCTCTTTTCTCAAATTAAAAACTTGGAGGGTTCTTTGACTATGCTCTTGAAAATATTCATACCCTTTGACTCATTAACCCCAATCTGGATATCATATTCAATGATTTAACCCAAAAGGAGACTAAAAACTATTACTATTCTCATCATTATTATTACTGATTTTCGGGATTTTGAGGCAAGGTGGTAGAGGACTAGGGAACCACATTTCAACTGGTCCCTGAATTTTGATGGATACCTATCAAACCATTTGAATTCCCATAAATTCAGCCTGAGATGTAAGAATATATATCTGGATCTCTACAAGCAGAAAAGTGGCTGCTTTTTGCAAGGTAGAACATGTGGAATCGTGAATCTGCAGAGAGAAATCAGAAGACAAACAGTAGGAGGAGGGAGCCTCCATAAGGTGACTCCTGGAAAGTGATATAACACCAGAGCACAAAATTGGAACCCTTAGAAATCTGCTCTAGTAAGAGACATCACTCTGAAAGTGGCTCTAGAAATGAAAAGGCAGAATTCTAGGTAGGGCATGGTGGTCTCAGGTTACATGGGACCACACAGCAAAAGGGGATTCCTGAAATGGTGGAGGCCCAAGCACTGGAGCCGGGATGCAGGTTATGGTCAGTGAGCCCAGGAAAGGACTCTCAGCTCAGATCACCATAAACCATGAGCTGGCCTGCCAATAACCACTCTTTCCTTGAACAGCCTGAAAAATCTGGAACCTGCACCCCACTACTAGGCAAAAATTCACAGAGCACAGTGGATAGGAAAGGGCTTTAGAGCAGAACCCAGACCTGATTCCAGAGCAATGGGTGCATGTGCCATGTGACTGTGCTAAACCACAGCCACTGGCAGTAGAATCACAAAGGGCAGAGGCGCTCTTGAGGCCCTGAGACTGTGGGTCTCATGGGAGACTCCCATGCTGTGGGTGCACGTCATGGGAGGCTGTGTTTTTTGGCAGTGCATGCATAAGTGAAGACTGTCCTGGAGGGTATATCAAAGATGGCAGACAGATTTTTCTGCTCTGGGACAGATATTTGACTGCAGCTATATTTGCTCTGATTCTCTGAAGAGGTGTGGAAAGCCCTGAGGGACCAAAAGACACACAGAAGACTGGTTTCCATTGAGCCATCCCCCTTATAGGGGTTGGGGCAACTCCGCTCAGACAGGGTTACCTGAGAAATAGCATAACAGGCCCCCTCCCCAGAAGACAGGCTGGAAGAAACAGGTGGATGACAATCCTATGGCTCCTACAAGACTGTAAAATATCAATGCCAGGGAAAAATTGTATATTGAACTCTAGGTGTGGCCTCACAACTCGTTTATTTTTCAGATATAATTCTCCTTTTCTTTTTTTTTT